>JAQIVF010000777.1:0-18163 GCA_034698365.1 Steganacarus magnus
TAAGTAATTAAAAATAATTTAGATTTTTAAAATGTTACATTAACTAATATTTTGTTTATAAAAATTTATTTAACAAAAATATAATTGTTAAAAAAGTTTTAGGAAATACTTACTAAAAACGTTTTATTTTAATAAGTAATTAAAAATAATTTAGATTTTTAAAATGTTACATTAACTAATATTTTGTTTATAAAAATTTATTTAACAAATTTCAAGAGTATTCAAATTTTTTTTATAACAAACTTATTTTGACAATTGCTCATTTTTTGCAGTACAAATAAAATTTTGCTTTTAATATATAAGGTTATATTTAAAATATCACAAAATTTTTTATTTATCTAATATCTAATTAAATTTAAGTAATTTTACTAAAACTATTTGAATTTTAAATGAAATGCACAAATATTTTAAAATATAATTAAATTATATAAAGTGATTGATTTTAACTGAAAAACTAAGCGAAAACTATTGCAATACAAGTGTAAAACAAGTGTAAAAGAAGTTTAAAACAAGTGAAAAGTAAGTGAAAAACAAGTGAAAAACAAGTGAAAAATAAGTGAAAAACAAGTGAAAAACAAGTGAAAAGTAAGTGAAAAGTAAGTGAAAAGTAAGTGAAAAGTAAGTGAAAAGTAAGTGTTAAGTCGAATCAAGTGGTGAACCATTTGGGCCACCATAAACAGCTTTTATATACTAAATAAACATAAATCATAAACAACAGTCATATAAAAGTTTAATATTAATAATTTTTTACTGTTTTTAATGTAAAACTTTCTTTGAATTTTACTTGTTATTTTTCTTTTACTTTTTTGTAATTTTACTTGTATTTTTCTTTTTCTCTTACTTTTATTTTCAATTTTACTTGTATTTTTCAAATAAAAACTGAACTAATAAAAATTTTAATAAATTTAAGTTTTCAAAAATTTGTTTAGTAATCACCACCATCCTTGGAACTGCTAATGTTAGATAAAATCTATAACAGTTAACTGGGGTAGAATATCGATGATACTAATTAATAAATCAAATTTGTGTAGTGATCAGCGCAACACTTGGAATTTGAAAAGATAAAGAAAATCTGTCACAAAATTTTAAAAATTAAATATTTATTTTTAAAATGAAATTTAAATCCAAACATTAAATACTTTGCTTTTATAGAATAATAAAACTTTAATTTTAAGCATTTCTTTACAGTTTAAATTTTATTTAATCTGAAAACAATATTTTTTGATTTTGTTTACCTAAATCTTTATGGAGTAAAACTTAATAATTCATGAATATAAACAATATTATGTAAATAAATTAAGCGCATTTGTTTTGTGTTAGATAAACAGTTTTTCATCTGGATGGTTATGATAAATTGAAACCATACGGATTTCCAATACATGGGGCTATTGATGGGTATAGCAGATATATTTTGTGGTTAAAAGTGATTAAATATTTTTGATAAACATTAATACATATGAGAGTGACAAAAATAAACATAATACGTTGATGAAATAAGAATTGAATTAATTCTAAAAATATTTGTGTAATAAAAATAATTGCTTAAGTTAATAAATTTTAAAATTTTGTTTAAAAGAATTGTTATTTTAAATATATTTAAAAAAATCTATTTGTCAACACAAAACGATATATTAAACAAAATGCAAACATTGTTCAATTTAATGTAAAATTGTTCAAACAAAAATTGAATATATTTAATAAATAATGTTAAGTTTGAAGTGTGTTTAAAAGTATTAATTGTTAAAAAATAATTAAGAACTTTCAAATTTTAAAAATAAAATGTTATAAAGTAAAACTTCAAATACTTTTATAAAAGATAGTCAGTATATATTATATTAATTGAAGCTATTATAAATGCATTTTTAAATTTATTAAAATATATTGGTTTATGAATTCATATAACTAATTGAATATTCTAATCAAACTAAATGATTGTCGTAGTCTTGAGAAATAATTATTTTACAATAATTAATGAGTTTTTAAACAATATATTTTTTGAAAAAGTATAACTTATTATAAGATTAATAATTTAAATAATTTTGAATAAGAGTTTCTTTCAAATTATTTTGAAAATTTTAATTATTTAGATATGTCACTCAAATACCAAACCAGAAGTTATATGCACTTTATATTTTAATGCGTTATTAGAAACAAAAATAATTCCAAAAGTAATTCGATGTGATGCTGGTAATGAAAACTCTCTATTAAGTGGAATTCATCCAGCATTAAGGGAATCTCACTCTGACATTCTAGCAGGTTTGAAAAGCTTCATATATGGTAAAAGCACATCCAATCAACGTATTGAAGCACTTTGTTCTCAATTAATAAAAGGTTTAAGCCAATTTTGGATTAATCTTTTCAAAGATATGATTGACCAGGGAATTTTTGATAATTTGAAATATATTCATGTTAGTTGCATAAAATATTGTTTTTTTAATATTATTCAAAATCAATTAAATCATTTTGTTGAATAATGGAATAATCATTCTATAAGAAAACAAAAAAATAGAGATGGTCCACATGGAAAGCCTGAGTTAATGTTTAATTTGCCTGAATATTTTGAGACAGAAAATTGTGGTTATAAAATTGATACCGAAAAAGTAATATCATATAAAAATATATACGCTATTGAAACACATGTAAGAAATTGTAATGAAGAATTTAATGAAATTATAAAAATAATTTATCCAAATTTTATTGAACCTGTGGATTGTGAACAAGCCAAACTAATGTAAACAAGCCAAACTAATGTACATTAATCTTGTTGACACATTTAATTTTATTTTGGAATAAAGTTCTTTAAATTTAAAATTTTTGAGATTTTCTGTTTTTTGTAATTAGTAAATACACTTTTTTCAGATTAAAAAAAATGTATAGAACAATTAAAACATGATTAAAATTATTTTTATATTAAATCTTTTAGGAGACATTATAACATGCTAATACTTAACATTTTTGCTTGATTAAATTTTTTCAAGAAATTTTAAACAAAAAAAATTGTAACTATTTAAAACTATATTTAAAAAATAATATTGATTCTTATAACATTTAAAAAAATTCATAAATAAGCTTAAAAATTAAATAACCCTAACAAATATTTTTATTAATTATTTTGATTTTATTTTTTATCAATCTAATCAAATTGTAATTAATTTACATAATTATTTCTAAATTACAATCAATTTTAATTATTAATTTTATTTTGCAATATAAAGGTAATATCAAGTAATTGTGAAATCTAAAATGAAAAATAGAATTCTCAATTATTACAACGATTGTTAGTAACTGAGTTTTAACAAATATTCTTAATTTAAATTATAACAAAAAAATAATTTAAATACTAGAACATATTTACAACTGTTCACACAACTGTTCACACAACTATGCACACAACTGTGCACTCAACTGTTCACACAAGTGGTGAACCATTTAAGCTTCCGTAGTTATACCTTACAAGTCAGCTTTATTTTAATTTATTCTTTAATCAAATTTATTCAAAATTATTATTATAATGTTCCAAAATTGTTTCCAAAAATATTATAAAAAATTTTATCGTTGGTTCTTAAAAATGTTATCATTCTTATAAATTTTGTATTATATATGTTATTTTAATTAATTAATAAGATATTAAATGTTTTTTCATAACAAATTCTAATCAACTCTCAAATAAAACCGTTAGGTTTTTTGATAACTTCATTCACAAATATATTAAATAAATATTGTGGAAAATCAGTTGTTTTTATCAAGTTATAAAAATTGTACTTAGTTCCTTAGAGTTTAATTTTTTTTATAATTATTAAATGTGATTTTATAGTAAAATTTGGTTTTGATTCGATTATATTTTATTTTCGATTAATAACAAAATACATAAAATTAATTTTAAGTTCCTTAAGAGAAATTATTTTTTAAAATTATCTATCATTATTTATAATAATGCTCATTTACAAAATAAAATTTAAAAATATTGTTTAGAAAAATAAATAAATACGAAAAACCTAGTGTTTCACTTGCGCCTATTTAATTTTACTTTTCTTGAAGGACTTTTTGAACAGATATTTTGAACAAAATATTATTGTTTAAAGATCAGCTTATTCAAAACCTGTGCGTAAATAGTTGCACAAATTAAATCTAACATTTGAAATAACTTTTAAAACACTTTTGATAAATATAAAAAATGCTTTATTACTTCTAATATATCGTTATAAAATGTTATAAAGTAATTAAATGTGATTCTTAAAAAGATTATATTGTTTGAAATTTTTAACTATCATCAGTCAGTAAAGTTTAAGTTTTTGATATAAATTCTTTCTTTGATTTGCAATTTTTACATTATAGTACAAATGTCTTAATATAATAGACTTATTTATGTTGAAGTGGTTTACATTTTCATTTTCTTTTGTCCTACAATAAAATTTGTTTTTTTCTTTAGTTCTATTTTATTTGATTCTTTCTTTTTTTTAATAATATTAATTTTTGTTTTCAAACAAAATTGGAGAAATTAAGGAGAAAATCCGAAACACGAGGAAAAAATTCCTTGTCCAAAATTTAAAACTGTTTGGTATGCCATATCACCAAAAGAATTAATTGACTCGTGAAAACTCAAAAAGTAAAAGGATTACTGTTAATCAATCAGTATACCAAATTATGCTGAAAATAATACCAAAATATAATAAAAAAGATTTTTTATTCTTGCTAATAAAAAAAGATTTGCAAGTTATAACTTCGCAAAAGCAACTTTATCACTATTGAAATCATATTTTGGTGACAAATTTATATGTAACGAAAGAGATAAATAAATTTTGGCCAAACCATTGTCCCGAGTTGAATAAATTCAAATTTTATTTATGGGGATATTTGAAATATTGTGTTTTCAGAACAAATGTTAATAGTATTCAAGATATGAAAGGAACGTTAAACATGAAATTAAGAAAAAAATTTCTAATCGTTTAAATAATGAATAAAATATTTTCCTCATTCTATGAAAAATTTTTTTTAATTCTAATTGATTATTGATGCGATTGAGTTTATCTATAGAAATGTAGACGATTTTTAATTTTAAAAATGATTAACCACAAAATGACTAGAAAATTAAAAACAAATTTTTTTAAATTTTGTTAAGCCAACAAAACCAATATTGAAATTTTAAAATATTTTCAACATAATATTTTTAACTGTATGAAAATTGTAAGGTTGAAATTTTACTTATGGTAAAAAATAATATAATCTAATTTTGGACTATATATTTCATGTAATTTTAGTTTAATTAATTTTTTGGTTTCAACATTCAACATTTTTTTCAAGTTTTAATTGAATTTAGCTGTTGAACAAAAATTTTCATTTTCATACTCTTTAAATTATGTACTTTTTTAAATTAAAATTAATTTGTTTTTTAAACTTTTTTTATTTATCATAAATAAATTTGAGTCATATTGCATTATATTTTGATGTAAAAATAAATATTTTATTAAAATCAAATTTTTTTTATTGAATTCTATAAAAATAATTTAATTCTCCAAAAGTTTGAAATAATATACTTCTCATTCCGATAAAAATTAAAATAATTTAAAAATATCGAAAGTAACTGTTTTAGATTACTAAACATGAAAGAGTTTTTAAATATTTGATAATTTCGGGATTTAAACAAAACTTTATTCTATTAATATCTATGTTGTTTTATTTAATTGAGTAAAAACTAGTGTTATTTTGATTCTTGGAAACGGAATAGGAATAGAATCGAAATGATGGAAATTTGATAAAAAGAATTGGAAAGAATCGAAAGAAAAAATTTATTTAAGAATAGAATCGGAATAGAATCTAAAAATTATTTCGTACAAAAATAGAATGGGAATAGAATCGAAGTTAAAAGTTTTTAGTATTGATATTGGAATAGAAATTAATTTTTTATTTTAGTATGTTTTTTTCATAAAGTTATGCAAAAAATATGAATTGTTTTAAAAAAAAGTTCTTAACATAAAAATATTGTTTAGAAAAATAAATTAATACAAAAAACTTTCTTAATCTAACAATATAATTCTAACAAATAATTATACTAAAAATATTGTTATATAAAATTTATTAAAAGTAAAATTTTATCACCAAAAATGCCTCCTATCTTAAAAATATTTTCATCAAAAAAGCCTCCTATAATTAAATTTTTTCATCAAAAAAGCCTGCTATAATTAAAAAATTTTTCACCAAAAAAAGCCTCCTATAATTAAATTTTTTCACCAAAAAAGCCTCATAATTAAATTGTTTAACCAAAATGGCCTCCTAGAATTAAATTTTTTCAACAAATAAGCCTCATATCATTAAATTTTTTAATCAAAAAAGCCTCCTATAAAAAAAACGAAATATAAGCGAAATTAAATACAAAAGCGAAAATGAAAATTTATTTAAAATCCAAGCTAAATACAAGCGAAATTAATTTATATGTAAATAGAAAGTGATTCAAGTGAAATTAAAAAATTTGAATTATATAAACTGTATATAGCTATGCAAAAATAAATTATAAAATTTTACTAAAAAGAAACAACAATTCATTTGGTTAAGAGTCATATTATTTTATAAATTTTTTTAAATATTTTATTAAACAATAGAATAAACAATATAAATGGGCTCCATTTGTTCAAAAAATTTTGTATTAAAGTAGTTTTTAAGTAGTATTGATTAAGTTTATTGAGAAAATATTGTTTGGCAAATTAAACAAAAATCCATTTTGTTATTAGTACTTAAATGAAACAAGAACGACACATTCATAGAGAGCTCACTTTAATAAGTATTGTTATGATATTATAGACCCACCGATTCGCTTAAATTTACATTATTGATTAAATAGTATTTTGTTACACAAAAAGTGTTTGTGCACTTATTACAACAAAATTATAATTTTAGTTAAAGCAATTATATATATAAGTATTGAGTATGCATATGCAAAAAGTTACTAATTTCCCGGAATTGTATAAATTAAAGAATGCGTAACAGATTTAAATGTAAGCATTTCCTACATATTCGGGTTACTTTAAAAAATTTTTGATTACAAAAATTTCATAAGCCATATAAATATATATAAATATATAGAGATTATAAGCACTTTTGAATAAAATAATTTGAGTAAGCATAGAGTATTATATAGAGTAACATATAGAGTAATATATCAATAACTTGATATTAGATAAATAAAAAAAGAATGTTAATTATGGAAATAACGATATATAGTAATTAATGTGTCAGCAAAACAATAAAATTCTATTAATCATTTATCATTATTTCTTGATAACAGCGATGAGTGTGATGTGGACTCACTAACATAGGAACGCTTCTAGAGACGTATTGACCAGAATTACGTTGACTTTTATATTGAATATCGTGTTCAACCCTATCTCTGTGTGAATTAGTGAGCCTCAGATCTTTTATGTTCCATTCTAACGTTTCCTTCGTAACGTATACGATTTCTTTCTGTAATGTATACACTTTCAATTGTCTCGTGTATTTTAGTTTCTGACTTTGATTTTGATTGTGTGTTGGCAATTTTGAGGTTACTTAATTGTTGTTGTAGTTCGTTTCGGTGGGTCATAACACGATCTAATTCGTTAGTCATTTTTTTGTTTAACTCCAATGTGGATTTCGTGTTTTCTCTCATAGAATGTAATTCTTTTTTCTTCATTGTTCATCTCAATTTTTTGTGCTCTTGCCATACTCTCGACTTTAATAATCTCTTCTTCCAATTTTGACATAATGTCTTTGAAACATGGTGACAACTCTTGTTTGTTCATATTTTCTAACAAAACGATTAAAACGAAGGTTAAAATTTTTATCTGAGGTAATTTAAATGAAGTGGAGGTTGAAGTGGAAGTAGAAGAGGAGAAAATCTGAATTTTCTTCTCTAAATAAAATCTATTATGTTTAAATGGTTGTCAAAATTTTGTAAGTATTTTGTTGTTTGAAGATTTTGCAATGTAATATCCACCTTCTCCTCGTTTTATACCATTCATTTCTGGATCATTTAGATTCATTTTATAGTAGATAGATGACGTCGTGCTTAATAGAAATATATGAAAAAATATTAAATTTGCGATATAAAAAAAATAAAATGTGGATGAATTGGTATCAATTAGATGTCAAGCTTTGGGGGTGACGTCGATGCTCGTGACTTCGTTGCTTTAAAACAAATCGGTGTTCTATAAGATTGAGCACGTCTGTTAATTATTGAGATGATATCGATTAATATACGAGTTCTAATAGATACGGTGCTTTTACAAAATCTGTGTCGAATGTCAAACAAATTGTTGTTCCTTGCATCAAGCCCAAAACAATTTGCAGCGCGTTCTTTTATCTCTATCCATGTTGTTGATCTGTTTAGACCTGTGCGTAAAATTGTCGAATTACCATGTGGTCCATGTATTGTTATTTCCTCGATCGGTCCTTGTTCTGAACAGTTATCTGTTGAATTTCCAAAAATGTCAATCTCATATCTATTATGTCTACTTTGCGATGCAGTCGAGGTAAACGCCGATTGATTGTCAATTTCTCGAGTATCGGTATTTGTTTTGTCATCGATAATTTGAAATTCATTAGTATTGGAGAACATCTGATTTTTTCGCAGAAGTCTGTCCTTATCCATTTGAATTGATTCCGCCATTGAATTTTTGAATATAAATTGATTTTCTAATTGTTCAATTTTTTCGTCTTTTTCACGTAATTTCTTTGCATGTTGAATTTCTTTATAATCCATAAACTTTGATAAATCCTTTGAACACTTGTGTGCATAGTTTTCATCGATATTTTGTTTATAAATATTGCATAATTCACATCGAATAGATGGACAAACTTTAAGATGATCCAGAAAACTTTATTTGATCTTCGCGATAAAAGCAAGTTATTTTAATTGCGCCGTATGCAATTTCTATCCATGTTGACGGTCTTGAAGATGGTTTGCAACCTTTGACACGTTTAACTTCACAACGGCTGTTGCTTTCATCAGCTCTTGTGATGCATGTTTTGCAAATTATTATTCCACATCTGGAGCAGGCTTTAGGCTCGAATGGTAACTCTTAGCAATAATGACAGCACATTTGGTCTATATCTATATGTCTATCTTCAATCGAACTTGGTAGTATAGCATATCTTGGTTCAGCTGCAATTGGAGTCTTGAAAAATTCCCATTTTTCTTCATTTAGTCGAGATAATGTGACCAATTCTTCTGCCTCTCGCTTAGGATTTGGCCAGTTTGGTAAATTGTTGTTTTCTTGCGTGTTTGTTAATCTATTAAGATGATTAATGTGGTTAAATAATGTTGAGTACATACTGTATTATTTGTTGATTAAATATTGAATAGTATAGTTGAGAAAAATTGTTAAATTAGTAAAATTGTTGAGTAAAATATATAAGAATTAACGAAACTCAGTTTTCGCTGAGTGAGAAGTTGACGCGATCTCATGAACAAAATGTCTTGCTGTATTGCCAGCAATTTCTGTCTCTAAAGCCAATAACTCACGTCTTACTCTCTCTCGGAATGCACATACCATAAAGGCTAAGCATAAAATTAGTAATACAAAAATTATGATAAAAGCCGGTGATTTAACTGGTGATGGAAACTTGTTTTATTTCTCTTCTGTCGTTTCATCAATTTGATTTATTTCATCTATTAACATGTTATTATCTATCTTATAGATGTTTGTTTCTTTTGTAAGAAGGTGATTAATATCGTTCGATAGATCATATGTTCCTTCAATTTGAATATCATTATTCCCGAAATAAGAATAATTCTCAATTATGAATGATTCTTTGCCTTCCAATTGAAATAGATAATTAGGACATCTCTCTTTTCCAAATACATTTATATTGTAATCAATACAATAGATATAATTTCTGATTCCGCCTAGTATAATCTGGATTATTGGTTTGATTAACGAGCATCCTCCTCTGTTCCAAAATGAATTACCAAATTGATCTGTTCGACATTCACCTACACGAATTGCGGCAAAATTGTCATTCTTATAGTAATGAATTTCACCAGGATTATAAAGACATTGTTCTTTTATATCGTAAACGACCAAATTTTTGCCAGCATAGTTAAGAGAACACCATGATTGATAAAGTTCTCTATAGAGGGTGAATGGATCACTGATAACGGCGTAAGACTTTTTCGATATAATATCTGCGGTCATGGATAGAATAACCATACGTTCTGCTTAGTCAAAATGGCAGCCGACCGATCTGAGAGTCTTTGCGGTACAGTTTTCAGCACACGGTATTGTTACATTGAGTATATCAAGTAAATCTGTTTCAACTTCGCCTTCTGCCCATTTAACTCTGATGTTTTCAAACTTGTAATACACGACAGCAAATATATAGGCCAGAAATGTTGAGAAAATAAGATCAGATTCGAATTCATTTTTTAATGCTAGTCTTTCTAGAATAGTATAATTCATTTCCGTTTCAACAATCTTTAAAGCGTTCTTGACATGTTTAGTCGTGTCTTCTTGCTTATGTATTGAACTTTCGATGTTTTGATATTCGTCAAGCAATTTGTTCATGTTTTTGCTTAGTTTTACGTACTTATTAATCGAATAGACAGATGCAGCTCCGATAGTTACTACTCCAGTTACACATGCAATAATCAAAGGTAAAGCTCTCTTTTCTCTTGTCGAACCGGTGTTACACTTTGTTTCTAGAGGTATGATGAAGCTTCTATCAAAAGTGTCGAAACACCAACGTTTGAGTTTCTCATCCGAATTATGTAGAGACTCACAAGGGTTGATATAGGCTACTTTTATCTGCTATGACTGAGTTCCTTCGATAACATTAATGTCAGTTCTACGCCATTGAATCGGATTATCTCAATGAAATTTGATTCTGAAATCGCGAGTGGTAGTGTATATAAGACGAACATTATCAGCATTACTTGAGCGAGAGGAGTAGCCCGTCTTCTTTCTATCCTTTCAGTGAATCTTTTCAATCTCGAGACGTTAACGAAATCGATTTTGTTTCTCCCAATTTGGATTTCATACACCAAAGGAGATCTGACACTTACAATCTCAAACGCTCTTTTGAAGAAGCGAAAAAGTTTCGAATCTAAACCGACTTTACGATTTGGATAATAACACATAACTTTATCTCCAAAATTAAACATTATGCTTTGACGGTTTCTATCATAATACTTTTAATTTACTTCTTGACTTCTTTTTATATTCTCTCTTGTGAGGTTTAAACTATTTCCCATCGATTACGTTTATACGCCTCTGACAAATCGACAACTGGAAAGTCAGCAGCAAGTGTGCATATCCTTCCTTACATTAAGTAGAATGGAGTATTCTTTATAGTGTTATGAAATTGTGTTGAGCGCAAGTGTAATGCTGCTTAATTGTAAGTCCCAATCTTTATGATTAGTGGAACAGTATTGTGACAGCATAGCGCTTATGCTACTGTTAACACGTTCGCTTATGTTACTTTGAGGATGAAAAGCGGTAGTGCGGATATGTGTCACACCTAGTCGTTGTGTCAGATTATTAAGGATGCGTGACATGAATGATTGTGCCCTGTCGCTTATAAGGTATTTCATAACACCATGACGGGTTATAATTTTATCAATCAGAAATTGAGTCACTGTCAATGCTGTTGCGTCTTTTGTTGCTTCGGGTTCGACGTATTTTGTAAAATAATCGACGCACACTATTACATATTTATTTCCGTTGGGTGATTTTGGAAAGCTCCCTAAATAATCAATTCCAAACTTTTCGGCAGTAGTGGAAACTTCCATCGGTTGCATTAATCCGTAATCCTTTCCGCCGTGTCTTTTTCTCGTCTGACAAGAAATACACGATGCAACGTTTTCTTTGACTTGTTTAGCCATTTTAGGAAAATAAAAACGTTCCCTTAAGCGTTCTAGCGTTTTATTGAATGCGTGATAACCACTAAATTGGTGATCATGGTGAACGTATAGTAAATTATTTAATAAGTAGGTTGGGACCTCCAACAATAAGTTATTAGTTACTTTGCGATATAGTAGCCCATCAATTATTATATGAGTCTGTGAAGTGTTAATGTTTACATTTAGGAATTCTATTATTGCGCTTGTTCTAGGGTCGACATTTTGTTCCCTTTTAAAATCATCCTCTGTTGGTATAGAGTGTTCATCCTCTATTATTCCTATAAAATTTGTATCTATTGGATGTCTTGACAAGTAATCAACATCATTATGTTTTATCCCAGGGCGATGTACTATTGTCGCCTCTGTATATTGTGCTATGTTTAATGCCCATCTCGCAAGTCTACCTGGTAAATCACATTTAGTTAACAACGCTTTTAACGCAGAGTGATATGTTACTATTGTGAAGTTTAATCAAATTAAGTATGATCTATGTTTCTTTAAAGCAGTCACAACAGCGTAGCACTCCAATTCAGAAATGCTCCATTTTATTTCAGCTTCAGTTAATTTCTTACTGCCGTAGGATGCAGGGTGCCATAGATTATCATCATGTAACTGTACTAATTTGTATCCGATTCCAATTGTTGATGCATCGCATCTCAGATCGGTTTCACGTTCGGGATCGAAGTGTACAAGTATAGGTGGTTTCATCAGGATTTCCTTTATTTCTTTAAAGGCCCTCTCATGGTCATCAGTCCAATTGAATTTCGAATTCTTCTTAGTTAATTCTGTAAGTGGGGCGACAATAATAGCATAATTCTCAATTGTACTTAAAGAATAAGAAAACAATAAGCACACTATTAACCTCTTTAGTGAAGACGGAATTGTTATTGGAGCCAGTGGTGTCCTAGAATAGATTGAAACAGAAGCGAATAAAATATATATAATATGGATTAAATTTTGTAAAATAAATGTTGGAACAAAAACAAGATAATTATACCAATACGCAATTTAATGGAGTCGTTATGATACTACTTGGACACCCGTTGAAATTAAACGCTTGATATACCGATGATTAATCTGAAATTTAAGCAAAATAAAGGTATAATATTAACTCAGATTAACTATTTATAAAGCGCAAGGACAAACCTATGACAATTTTGTAGTAAATATATCACCGTCAAACAAAACTTATGCTCTCACACATGTATGAAGGATATATTAATGGAGGATTTTTCAGCCTTGAAAAACTAAAGCAGATTTGGAGGTATAGACTGAAGTGAATCTACTAAGATGCCCTTAAGTTTGAATTAAATTTTGAATTCTGTTGAATTTTGTAATTCTGTCGGTATTATTGGAAAATAACTGTCGGTATTATTTGCTTTGGTAAATAACTCTGATAAATAACTATTTTTAAGATAAATTATAATTAAATTAAAATTGAATTTAACATTTAACTTAATCGTAATTTCATTTAATTTTTTATTAATAATTTAATCGTAATTTAATTTAAATAAAAAAGTGAAAATAAAACAACATAGGGTTTTCATTGTAATAGAAATCGAATTTTTAATTGAATTTAAATTTCAATTAATTGAAATTTAATACAATTTAAATAAAAGTTTATCATTATAAATTCATCGTAATTTAATTTAAAGTGAAAAAAATAACTGAAAAAAAATTTGAATAAATCTGAAAACTTTAATAAATTATAAACTATAAAATAAAATTTATTATCTAAATATTATGTAATAAATATTTATATACAGTTATAACTGAGGATTTATCGCAGGGTATGATTCATTCTGTTATTAGCTTTTTATCTGACTTCGATAGAAAACTGTCAGGTAGTTGTAGTGTTGTGTCGTAAGCAATTTTTTTATTTTGATTTAATTTTGATTTTTTTAAAACTTTGATTTTTATTAATGTAATTTTTGGTGATAATTTAACTGGTCTGTTATCGTTAATAACTAAGCGATCGCTGAAACATTTGTTCTGTAATGAATTGTGTTGAATTTTATCAGCTGTCTAATGATATCTCTTACTTATGTTCAAACAGTGCGTTTTGTGTTAGTGTAACTTCCTTCTTAACTGACTCTTACAAGCATATATCTCATGATCTGTGTTTTTTTGAGACTAAACAAAAATTTAGCCGATATTTTAAGTTCGTTAATAAAGTCTTGTTACTCATTTTTAGAGACTCTAAATAAATTTCAATATAGACAGGTTTAAATATTAAAATAGATGTAATTAATTATTAATAAAATTATCAATGTTGGAAAACATAGAATATACCAATATCATAGATATCAATTCTTTAAACCTTAATCAAAATAAAATTCTTTTTTTGGTACTAACAACATAAAATGAATGAAATTAATTTGGCGACAACCTTCTGAAAATTTTTTATTGTGATTTTTAATTGTTAATTAAAAACTTTTAATTATTAATCAATGTATTAAAGAATAGCGGAAGACTAATAATTAAATTTTGGTTGTCTGAGATTTATTAAATAAATTCAAACATTACATTAATTCTATTATTACAGTATTATTGAAATAATTGAATAAAAATTAGTAATCTTTCACTTCTTTTAAAAGTAATAGAAATCGAATTAATATATGATTTAAAATTTAAATTAAATTTTACTTGACTTTTAAATTCGGATTTAATAAACATTTTATCGCTTGTATTTCACTTGGCTTTTCAAAAATTTTTAACTTCGCTTTTATTTCGCTTTCGCTTTTTTCAAATTTTAATTAATGGTATATCATAATAGCAAAAGTTAAAAAGAAATTAAAATTTAAATCTAAAGTTATTTTAATTTCACTTATAATTCGGTTAATATTACGTCTTTCAATTTCAATTAAAATAAAAGTTTAAAATTATTTAACTTATTTAGTTAACATTAAATGTTAGTAGTTTTAATAGTACTATCACTCAAAATGGTGGTTTCAGGAAATCTTGCCAGGGTTCTGCTTGATGGTTAAAATAGCATTCTATTCCTCTATTAAAAAATCAATTTTTCGACAAATTTATAAACATCTAGAATGTTCTAGAATGTCGAAAAAATCTCCCCTATTTTAATCTATACACAGATAAGTAAATCTAATAGATTAATGATATAAAATCAAATTTATCTTAAAAAAAAGATCGAAACGATTATAATATCTGACTTCAAATTTAAATTTTTGTTAGATATATGAACTATATATTTAATTGATTGTGATTATTAGTGGTCTATTGCTCACTACGTTTTCTTGAACCTTTCTCTCTCTTTAAATATCTTTAAGATGATTTGTAAATATCGATATAGTCCGGTTATTATACTATACAATATCCAAAAATAGTCTTAGTCGGTTTATTGCTATTGTAGCCAAAAGAAATTACAACTAATAACGGCAAATCCACACGCACAGTCAATCCAAAATCCAATTACCTAGTGTTTTTGATTTTGGTATTTTAATTTTGATTTTGGTATTTTGTTCTAATTATTTAATGTTTTATGTTCTGAAATGTTTTACAGTTTAACTTTTTTAACAAATCTGCATTTGTGATTTTAAGTATTAACTTTGTGTAATTTCTTGAACGTTAAACTGAAAGTTTTCGAAATAAAAATATCATTGAATGTCGATATTGATTTAATTTTTGAAGTGCTAAATTTTGAAACAAGCAATTTCAACTTGAATTTAAATTTTATTTTCGCTTTTTTCGAAATCGATAATAAAACGCGAAATAATATTAAAATTAAAAGTGAAATAGAAATACAAGTGATACTAAAAAGTTTATAATAAACGAAACGATTGTTAGACAAAACATTTTAATTAAAAGTAAAAGTTTAAATCAATTGAAATAAAAAATAGTTGAAAAAAGCAAATTTAAAAAATAATTAATTCGAATTATAATATTGATTTAAATGATTTAATAGCATATAAAATAAAATGAAAAAAGTAGGACTGCGCTTAAGTACATAGTCCATGATATCCTTCACTATAATTATAAGATTGTTATTTATTTAAATATAGGGTAATATTAACAGTTTTTAAAATTTTTTTATACACCCTTAATTACTTATTTTTCTGGTTTTTCGCTTTTTCCTTTGTAAAAAAGAAAGCAAAATATAACAAAAAGAAAAGGATTTATGTCTAACTTATCAATATTATCAAGTCTCCAGTTAAAAACCTTTTTTTTTAAATCTTGAATTTAATTTTCTAAATAAAATTTAATTTTTTAAAGGTTTTTTAAACTAAATTCTTTAGAAATTATAATATATATAGTACATAAAAAGGAATGTAGTACATAAAATTTTAAAAGATAAATTATTTATTTTAATTAAATTTAATTAATTTTAATTTAATTTAAATTTTCAGTAAAGGTTCAAGTTGGTTTAAAATTTGAAAAAATTGATGTCAGTTTACAACTTATAAGAAGCTATATTTGACAAAATATGCAACAAAACATTTTAGTTTGGCCACAATTATATTTAAAATAATAATTTTGAACTAAGTAATTTGAATTAGAATAAAAAAATTGCTTAATACCGGTTTAGTTTTATTTATGACTTTCTTCTGGAATATAATCATAAATCATCACGTATTTCTGTGATTCATTGATACATTTATTATAGAGATTACCTGTTAACATCAAATAGCAATATTACATTGAAACGAAACATCGCATTACATTACATTACATAATATTAGTGTAAAAGAGTAACGTATAGAACAAAAAATAATATCTTATTATTTATATGACACACGCGAATATCAATCATACAATATTTATATTGTCGTGCAATAAAACACAAATCTCTATTCTTCTTCTTTGCATGCAATCTTCAAATGGAGAAGTTTGAGTAAAAAACTAGTGTGACCAACTGTGCAGGGGTTAATTAATTATTGTCACGCAATGGATGTTTGGAACTTATTCAAATGTAATACATTCGGCGATTATCACAATATATACCTGTTGTTAGATACTTGTTTATTAACAGACATATTTGAAAAGTTTCGAGAAGTATGCTTAGAAAACTATAGTTTGGAACCGGCAGCATTTTATAGTTTGACAGGTCTATCATTTTCAGCTGCATTAAAATATACTAAGGTTGAATTAGAGTTATTAACAGACATAGATATGGTGATGTTCTTTGAAAAAAGTATGCGTTGTAGTGTATGTCAAGTATCAAAACGACATGCAAAAGCGAATAATAATTATATGGAAAATCCAAATGAAGAATCAAATTTCATATTTTACGGGGATATAAATAACTTATACGGATGTGCTATGACAAATCATATGCCACTATCAGATTTCCAGTGGTTAAACTACCAACAGATTGAACAGTTAATCAAATATGGAATTGAAAATATTGATGATGAAAACGATATAAGTTTTATTATTGAGTGTGATCTAATTTATCCGGAAGAGCTCCACGGAGATCATAATGAGTATCTGGTTGCTCCTTTAAAATATAAAGTGTCAGAAAAAGAATTGAGTAACTATCAACAACAGCTAGTTAATCAATTAAAATCATCTGGACATAAACGTGTTGCAACGGAAAAATTATTGCTAACCTTGCACAACAAGGAAAAATATGTTCTACATTACAGAAATTTAAAGTTATATTTGAGTCTTGGATTGAAATTGGGAAATGTTTATCGAGCACTATGATTCAATCTCACAAATCCTTTAAAAGTGCTGTGTTATGGAAGATTTGAGAATATGATTGAAATAGACAACAATCGTAAAGTCTCAATTGATTATTAATGAATTCGATAGAAATAAATCGCATAATTAAAAACAATCCAAAAGTTAATAAACATTATTATGGAATCTACCCTTCAGATCTAATGCCTATAAATCGAGATAAACCATGTTTTTTGTTGTGAACACCGATCCATCACATTTACCAGGAAAACATTGGATTGTCGTTCATATTAAAAAAATGGATTATTAGAATATTTTGACTAATTTGGTAGACCACCATTTCATGAAAACATCATACAGTTTATTAAATTGAATAGTAAATCATTTTCTTTTCATAAAAAACACATTCAAAGTAATACATCAACAACTTGTGGAAAATTTTGTTTATTGTATATTGCATTTCGTACTAAAGAATTATCTATGAAAGATTTTATAAATATTTTTTCCAATGACACAAAATACAATGAAATTTTATAAAGAAAATTGTTTAAAAACTTAGTGCATTAAGGTTTTTCTATATAAATAAAGTTTCTATTTAATAATGGATAAACGAACAAACAAGTTAGTTAGATTCATTGAAACTCCAAATAT
>JAQIVF010000778.1:0-18162 GCA_034698365.1 Steganacarus magnus
AAAATCAAAATACAATCAAAATAGAAAATAGCAAAAATAAAAAATCAAAATATAATCAAAATTAAAATTTGTATAAACCTATTGTCAAAACAACACTACTTTAAATTTTAATTTTTATATGAAATTGTAATTATTTTTGTAAGAGTTAGGTATCTTATAGTAAAAATAAATTGATTAAGATATTTTGGATATGCTGTGGATTTTGTATATTTTATTGAAAGAAATTAAAGACTGAAAATTTAAAAAAAAACAATATATAATTTAGAAGAAAATATACTAAAATACACTATGAATATTTAGTGTTGAATAGCTTTCACTCTTTTAATTTCATATGTATTTTACTCTTGCTTTTGAAAAACAAATTAATTGTATTTTTTCAGTAAACATTTTATAAATTGTGTATTACTTTTTCTTTTTCTTAAAAATGTTATCTTATAAAATTTCTAATTGAGTTGATCCAATTAATAAGAATGAAATTTTTTAATAAATTCTATTAATAATTAATAAATTAATGATTTACTGTAACAAAATATTGATTTAAATTATTTTCTTTTACTTGTAAGTAGTGTAGTTTCGTTACGAACTTTTCAATTTTGATTGTATTTTTAGTTTTATTTTGCCAATAATATTAAATTGATTTTTCTTTTTTAACTCTTTGAAGTCAAGTTAATATACAACAATTTAATATAATCTTTTTTAAAACTGGAATCAATATTAGAAACCACATCTTGAATTTGTATTAAAATTAAACTTTTGAATAATTGGACTATGAAAGAAATCAAAATAATATAGACTGTTAAATCATCTATTAAAAAATACCGAATATTTTCCTATTAATAAGATAAAATTATTAATATTTAGGTTATAAATAATTGATTTTATAAATATTTAATAAAACTTTAATGTTTTACATATTTATTATAATGAACTAATTAATAATAAAATTTCTTTTAAAAATCTATTTAACCTGAAAATAAAACGTTTAAAAAATAATAATGTCATATATTTGCTATTTATTCTGTCAAACGATAATTAAAAATGTTTCAATGAAATCAAAAAATATAAAAATACTTAATAGAATATTTTTTTATAATTTATTATTTAAAGGTAAATAATATAAATAATAATAAGACAAATTTAAGTTAATTATGATTATAATTAAAAACTGTGACATTATTATATTTTCCTTATAAATATTAAAAAGAAAGTTTTTAACTAATACTTTTGGATATAGTTTAAACCTTTAATTGCAAATTAATTTTAAAATTATAAAAATATTTTTTTTGAATTATTAAGATAATTTTTTATACATTCATTTATTCAAAAACTTATATTAAACTTATTTTGTAAATGATTAAATTTTACATGAATAATTTGATAATAGATATATAAAATGAAAAAAAATATCTACTTAAATTTAAAAAGAGCATATAAAGAAAACTCAAATTATTTTACTTAAAAAAATTTTACTTTTATATTTAAATTATTATCAGCTGTGAAGTTGTGATTTTTGGTAAATTTATGTTTAAATCTTTTTTGAAAAAAATTTCTAAAAATCTATTTATTATTTGAAAATTCAAAATTTTAAAAATAATAATGTGATGTTTTTAAAACCATGTATCTCATATTTTAATTAATAATAACAGTGAAAGGAAATGATTTAACTAGAGAAAAACAACGTAACTTGAAGAAAAAAGAAAGTAAGCCACGTAAACGTGAAAATTTAAAACTTAAATTTTAATAAATTCCAAATCTTTTTAAGTGTTAAGATAATAAATATTAATAAGATAATTTACATTTTTAATTTAAAACAAGATCGTAACTGTCATAATATCTGATTTCATATTAATAATTTTGTTATATAAGTGGATATTATAATATTGATTATGTTTATTAGTGATCGCTTTCTCATTTCGTTCGCTCGCTCCATTTACTCAAATTTAATTTTGATCTGATATTTCATTATTTCATGTTCCATGTTCTATTTAGGTCAACAAATTACTTTTTTGTTGCACAAACTAGAATATGCCTGTTTCTTATCGAAATTTGCCGTGTTTCCAAGTGGAATTTATCAAAAACATTTTTATTAAATTTGATAAAATTCAAATGCCTAGCTCCGTTCTTTCCAATTATGTATTACATCCATTATGAGAAATATATTTATAACCAATAATAATTTTATATGTATTATAAAAAATGATTAATTATTATAACTTGTTTGTGGTTTTGCTAAAGAGTTAGTCCGAGAAAAAAATTGTAAAAACTTATAAAAACTTATTTTTTTACTTTTTAAAGTAGAAAATAATTACAAATAAAATGAAAAATTTATAAAAAAAGAGAAATACAAGTTTTATTGAAAATAAAATAAAGGGAAAATAAAAGTGCAAGTAGAATTATAAAAAATGTAAATGTAAAATATGTTAAGTAGTTATAACCAAAAATAGATTTGGTTCCATCAACAATTCTATAAATAATTGTTATTGAGGTCAGTGGAATTAGCTACTAATTTATAATAAATTTTGAAATATTTATTTTGAGGAGTAGGATGTTATTTTGTTTTTAAAATCGAATTTTGAATAATTAAAAAAGTTTAAATATTATTTATGATTTCAGATTTACATTTACAAATTAATATAAAATATTTAAGTATAATTTTATTTTATGTTACAATTTTTGCTACAAATAAATAGTATTACTTTGATTTATTTTCACTAAAAATTATAAATTATAATTCTCAATGCTATATAGAGATGAATACATTGATCAATATATAAATATGATGCTTAAGAGTTATTACAATAAAAATTAAATATCTACTGAGGAAGTTGAACTATTTTTATGGTAAAATTATCAATAAGAGCCACAAATTCTGTAAAAATTTATTAAAGAATTTCGTTTAAAAAATATATATATAAAAAAAGATTTCTGTCAGTGAATATTATGATATACACTTTTTACTTCCTCTTAAATTTAAGGAGGTTTTAAAGGCTATAAAAGAATTTTAATTTAATAACATATGAACTTAGACAACTTTAATTCAATTAACGCCATGATTTATATACGGAAGCACAAATCCGACACTACTAAATTGCACGAAACACTGCACGAAACACTGCACGAAACACTGCACGAAACACTGAACGAAACACTGAACGAAACACTGAACGAAACACTGCACGAGTTCTGAGAAACAAACAACTAAAGTTCTAACCTATGTTCTAACCCAAGTTCCAACCCAAGTGCTAACCCAATTGCTAAACCAAGTGCTAACTCAATTTTTTCCACACATTGAACATTCTAAATTGCTGGGATTACATAAACATTTCACAATGGTTTGTTTAAATTCTAAATAATATTTAAATATTTTTTCACATGAAGGACATTCGATATTTTTCTTTTAGGAATTTTTCGATATATTCGATATTTTTTCTTGTATTGAGATGTATTTTATGATATTATAATATTTTACATAATCTTCACATTAAATAATATTCACATAATCTTTTATGACTAACAAACCCATAAATATAAGTTGCTTTAAAACGACAAAAACATTCTTTTTGAGACTTTTCATTTTGAAATCTTGAATAAAAGGTAATTTTTAAAGGTCTAAACATAATCTAAAATTATTAAATTTATAAAAATTCTTAAATATTAAAATTTTGATCATTCATCTTTCGAAACCAAAAATGCAAACAACAAATCTATTTATAAAATCATCAAAAACTTTGTTAGTAATAATAATTATTTTACTAATATCACATTTCATTCCTTTATTTCAACATAATTTTAACATAAACTTTGATCCACAAATTTTTTTAAAAATAAACACATGAAATATAAAAGTTTGTCAAGATTTTAAGTTGCATAATTAAATATCTAATTTTATTTTAGAAATGTGATAAAAATTATGAGAATACAGTTTATAAAACTGAAAATGTATATTTATCACAATTATTCATCTTTTATTCAAACTTAAAAGTAAATTAAATTTTTTAAATCAAAAGAAATAATTATATAAAGATTAAATAAATTCATATATATATCTAAGTAGCTATAAAAATTATCAAAGCAAAATCTTATATTTTTTAAGCAATATGTATTCATTTAATTAAATTTAGGAATTATTTTATGATAAAACTAAAATTGACGAAAATTTTATTAAAAATTTCAATTAACTTTTCTTTTATAAATTTAGTTTTAGATATTTTTATAAATTTATTTTTGTACCAAAAACCATACCCAAACAAACCAAAAATAGTTTTAATGAAGTTTATCAAAAATAATCTAATAATTTTTCAAAAAGATTCTATTTCTGAATTACTTTTTCGAGGTATAAACCAATGAAGTTTTTAAACGTCAAAAATCATTAATTTTTATTAAAAAAATAATCATAATTTTTAATTATAATTCCTTTTCGATTTGCAAAAATAACAAATAAAAAATAGACTAATTCTCATAAAATTATAATAGAGTTTTTTAATACTTTTCAAAGAAAATAGTATCTAATGTATTAAGAAAGAAATTTTTAAAAAAATTATGACAAAAATTATAATGGAAGTAATTATAAAAGAAGTAATTTATAATGGAAGTATTTATAACGGAAGAAATTATAATGGAAGTAATTTATAATGGAAATTATAATGGAAGTAATTTTATGACCGAAGAGCCTTTTCGGCTTCCGTAGTTCTATATTAACTGTTATACTATTAATTTTGAAATTTAAAATAAAATTTTATGCTTAAGCAATAATGTATTTAAGTGTAACATTCTTAGCTGAGAAAAATTATTTAGTAAGTGCAACTTTTTCACATTCAAACTATATAAAAGTGCAATATAGTATTTCAAAGTGAGCCATATCAATGTTCGTTCTTGGTTATTTTTTTAAACATTATTCACACATTTTTCTTTTCTTTTTCTTTTTCTTGATGTATTATTTGTTTAATTTTACTTGTATTTTACTTTTTCTTATACTTTTTCTTTTACCTTTTTATATTCTAAAGCACTTTTTTAAACAAAAGTCATATAAAAGTTCTATTTTAATAATTTGTTATTGTTTTTAATGTAAAACATTTTTTGAATATTTCTTTTTCTCTTACTTTTATTTTCAATTTTAATTATATTTTTCTTTTTCTTTTTAAATTTATTTTTATTTTACTTAGTAAAAGAAAAAGTAAATCTTTTTCTTCTTTTTCTTTTACTTGTAAAAAAGTAAAACAACACTAGTTTTAAACAAGAAAATTTATAGATAAAATATATAGCAGTTTTGAAACAAGAAATATTTGCGGTACTGGACACAACACCTTTATTTATGTTAATCTCTTATGTAAAAACTAAAAGAGAGCTCTAATAGTTGCTAAAACGATCAGCCATTTATTGCACAACATTATTACAAATACAAATTTATACAAAGTGTTTGCATGTTATTATGTACATTTTATGCAAATACCCTTAACAATAATATGCATGATTAAGTTTAAATATTAATAGATTAATAATCAATAAACAAAAGTTTATGCAGTACTACGTATGTAAGTGCAAGAAAATAACATTAAATTTATGTTTAAAGTACTATGAACAATAGCGATGACGTTAAATTCTTAATAAAATTAATATTTAAATTCCTTAGGATGTTTTAAACCAAATTCGAATAATTAAATTAGCAAATAAAAATACTGATATTTAATTAATAAATATTGACTTCGGAAAATATTTGACATTCGAATACAAAATTATCTTGATAACATAAATGAGCTTATGTTAAACTAATTTTTCAATTTAAAATTTTTTTGATTATTACAATATTGATAATTTAGACAGAATAAAACCACAAATATTTTAATAGTTGTATAATTTAATTTTAAAGTCATTATCAATAGTAATAAATTTAAAATTAATTCCTTTTACGATGTAAGAAAACCAAAATATATTATTCTATGCTTTTGGATGGGGTAATCTATTTCATTATGTTTAAATTTTTAAAATTTTTTTTACATTTGGTTATCCCTGAAAACTTCGCGGTTCTTTAGATTTACCAATAACAAAAGGTTTTAATTTTTTTCTATTCGGTAACGTTATCACAAATGAAGACCGAAACTCAGAATTTATTTTTTTAACTTATCTATTATAACTTTAAAGTTAAAATTTAGAAATATACATATAAATGTTTTTATATATTAATTAAATGATTTGTAATTTCATAGCTAGCCATCGAACAGTCGGAAGCACCAACCGAGCATCTGTCTATAAGCGCATGCTTAAAACATATCTTTCAGTCACTTTATATCGATATTTTGCTTATACAGACAAATTTAACCAAGTTGTCAGACCCTTCCTCGAAAGCTTGCTAACGAAAATTCAGACGCAAAAAAGAATTATCAAACTTCTAGATTTTGCTCAAGACATATCTTCAGGACAATTTATATCGATTGTTTGCTTACATAGACACCGTGGACAAAGTTGGCTGACCCTTACTCCAGAGCTCGCCACCGAAAATTCGGACTAACAAACCAATTATTCGGATGCTAGAGCTTGCTTAAGACGTACAAGAAAGACATTGATTATCGATGGTTTGCTTACACAGACACCCTGAATTTAAGTTGGTAGATCCTTACTCCAGAGCTCGCCACAGAACTGTCGGAAGCACAAACCAATTATCTGACTGTTAGCTCTTGTTTAAGACATTCCTATGAAAAAGTGAAAAAACTAGAGTAGTGGAGACCAAATAAAAAGTGTTAACTTTTTATAAACGTTCAAATAAAGTTTAATTAATTATAGGTTTACAGTAGTTAAAATCACTTTTATGTAATTTATTACTAAGTAAATGCAAGTACCCTTTTTAAAATTTTCTTTTATTTTCTTTTAGATGAAATATTTTAGCAATATATTAATGATCTATTATCGATTTTTAAATAAAAACTAGATTAAACTAGAAATTAGATTTTTTTAAGTATTATTAAAAAAATTAAAAAAGAAATTGAAAAACGAATAATAATATTAAAAATCGAAATATTAATAAATTTTATTAAACGATTAGTTTATAAATTATTTGCTAACAATTATAATATTAAAATGTGAATAGGCTAAAAATATTCAAAATATGAAGCTTTTTAGCGAAAAAATATCAAAATAGGTCATTTTTGTGAAAAAATGTCAAAATAGATGGGCCTGAATATAATCAAAATGGAATATTGCAACTTTTGGATAGAAAGCAGAATAATGCCTTTTTTGTATGGAAAAAAGGAATAATGCCATTTTATGTATGTAAAATCGAAATAATTCCACTTTTTTGTAAAAGCGGAATAATGCAACTTTTGTAAAATAAAAATAATTCCACTTTTCTAAAACGGAATAATGCCTCATTAAATAATAATCAAATAACTCATTGACTTTATAGAAATACAAAGTGAGCTAAAAAATTAAATTTCTAAAATCTAAACCACTTCTTTATATTAGTGTTGTATTTATTTTTAAAAGTAAAATCAAAAGTAAACAAATTTAAACATTTACTTTTGTTAATAAAATTAAAAGCAAATGTATATAAAAATTTTAAATTGAAAATTAATCTTTGTACCTGATCAAAACTTCCAATATTTTACAAATTTAGAATAATAAACTTTCATATTTTAGAAAAATGTTTTTGAAACTTTATTTTAAAAAATTTATTAAAGTGAGATTTCCAAATTGAGTTTTTGAAAAATTTTGTTGTTTTTTGTCTGATTGCGTGTTACTGTTATTGAATAGAATCATCTTTTATGGACGGTTTTGTTTATTTTTTAAATCGAAAGTGAAAATTTATAAATTTTACTAATTTCGGTTGAGCGAAAATGAAACGGAAGTTAAAAATATTTTTTTTTGCAAAGCCAAGCGAGTGCCAAGTTAAATTAAAATGAATTTAATTTTAACTTTTGTTTTCTCATAAACTTTCTGTATCATTAAATGTTAATTAAATGTATGTAAATTATGTAGTGAAAATAAAATTGAAATCAAAATACCATCGATATTAAAATCTTTATGAGAAATACAATTAAACTAAACTTGAAATTAAAAACAAAAACCTACAACTGTAATATAAAAGAGACCTTAAATATATTTAATTCTGTTGTAAAATATATTCATTTGGTCTAATCTAATATTTATTGCATCCATATATGTAAAAATCGCCGTTCAAATTCCGAATTCCATATTACGTGTATAAATTTTAAAAATCTCGAGGATAGTTACATAATCTTTTAATCACCTCTCTATAATGTGGCCAGTGGGGTTACCCTTATAAGACCCGATAATTCTTCACTTACTGGAACCGATATCGGCAGCTCACATTGAAACTGTTTTTGCACAATTAACAATTGATAATCACTCTCGACGATATGGCCTTAATATCTTAATCACCAATCCATATGTGGCCAGTGGGGTTACCCATATAAAACCTGATACTTCTCGCATACTTGAACCGATAGCGGCAGCTCACATTCAAACTCTTTATTGGGTATTAACAAATGATATTCACTTTCACAGATAGCGCATTAACATCTTAATCACCTATCAGTTATTTGTCCAGTAGGGTTAACCGTTGTGAACACATTTCTTCTTCACGTAATGTAACTGATAGCTGTGAATCACATTCAAACATATTATTGGGTAATTATCTAATTATATTCACTTTCACTGATATCATCCTAACATCTTAATCAACTATCAGTTATGTGTTCAGTGGCATTACCCGTATAAAACCCGATACTTCTTCGCTTACTGGAACCAATAGCGGTTAACTAACTGATAGATGATTATGATGTTAATGCGTTTTCAGTTATTTGTCAAGCGGGGTTAACCTTAATGAACAAAATACTTCTTCACGTAATGAAATCGATAGCTGTTGGTCACATTCAAACATTTTATTTGGTATTAACTGATTATATTAACTTTTATAGATAGCGCATTAACATCTTAATCACTTATCTATGAAAGTGAATATCGTTTATTAATACCCAATAAAGAGTTTGAATGTGAACCGCCGCTATCTGTTCCAGTAGGTGAAGAAGTATCGTGTTTATTACGGGTAACACCTATGTCATTATTAAGCTTGTTTTATTCCGTTTTTAAAGTCCTCAATTTATTATCTTTAATAGCGTATTCATATATCTTATATACTAATTTTTCATTGTTTTCATAAGCACATGCAAAAAATTTCTTTATTTTGTTTAATTTAAAACAAATTTGTATTCATATATTGAACTATAATAGAACGTTGTAGTTATTTATACGTTAGAATTATTTAATATATTAATTATTGTACTTATATCTTAATTGTAATCGACTATTTATTGATTACCTTTCAATTGCGACGAGAAGAACTGGAGATTGAATATTTGCATAAGTAATTGGTTACGATAATGTAGTTAACGGTATAAAAATTTATTTTTAACAAATCTTATAATTTCTTAGTTAATAATGATATGAAATTTAGAAATAGACTTCAGTCTTATTCGACTTTATTATGGGATTATTGCCATTTACAGATCAGATTTTGCAGATATATTTTAGTCGGAGACATAGATGCAGTACTCGAAATTAATGTAAGACTGGAAGTTGATTGTGAGTTTGCAGAATCTATATATAACTATTGCAGGCAAATATTTAAATTTTATGTAGATTAAATTTAAATTAGTTAATTATTTTTATACTTTAATTTTTCGATATATTATATAATATTTTTTTTCCTTTTATAAATTATGAATTACTAAATTATAAAATTATTATAATTAACTTTTTAGAATAGTTATATATTGTTGAATTATAGTTTATTTCAATAAAATTTAAAAATATTAAAAACTATTAATTTTGTAAATAAAAAACATTTAAAATTCATTTATATTTTTATCAAAAATTATATTAAAAAATTAACTAAAAAATTTTCATTCCCAGTTAGTTTTTTAGACATATCAGTCATTTAAATTTTATCTATCAAAGAATGGCAAAACTAATTATGGCAAAATTTTGTAAATTCTTGAAAAAGTGTCAGGGCGTGATTGGTTGGAGGAGTTAATTTAGTTATGGAAACAAAGTAAGTTTGATCTGAAGATGGGAATCGAAACTTGAGAAAAATAGACACAGATTTATGATGAATGTTATCATAGTATATAGATTACTTTATGGAACAATGTTGGCGAATCGATCACTCATCAGAAAAACGATATACTTATGTTCATGAATTTCATAGTGTAAGAATTTAATTGATTTAAATCACTGTTCTCTTTGTTTGTATCAACGATTGAATTGGTTTCGGTATCAAATCGATAAAGTGATTTGTTTTTTAGACAATCTCTGGTTACGGTGCAAATTATTGGTTTTTTAGCTCATTTTTTTATAAAGTAGAGCTTATGGATTTGACACTGTCCGTCTGTCCGTCTGTCCGTCTGTCCGTCTGTCTGTCTGTCTGTCTGTCTGTGTGTCCGCAGCAATCTTAAGATCAAGAAGTCTACACTTTACAAGCTATATCTTAATACTTTGAAATTAAGAGACAACTTTATAGACCTATTAGTTGACACGTTATAAAATTACTAGGAGTAATAATACACTAAAATAACAATTAGTAAAATGGTTTTAACATAAACCTAACAATATTTATTAAAGAATGATCTCTGTGAGTGTCATATTAAGTGTTGAGCACTGGTATTTTTGCAAGCAAACCATCGAAATCTTGCAGTCAGCTAGTTGGTTGGTGCATCCGAGCGGTCGGTGGCGAGTTCTGGAGGAAGGGTCCACATACTTGGCTACCGGTGTTTGTGTTAACAAACCATTGTTATACAGTGACTCTTAGGTATGTCTTAAGCGTGCGCCAGCAGTCAGCATGTTGGATGACGCGACCGACTGGTAGGTGGCGAGCTCTTGAGGAAGGCGCAACAAACTTGGCTACCGGTGTCTGTGTAAGCAATCCATCGATATATAATGACTCTTTGGTATGTCTTAAGCATGAGTTCACAGTCAGATAGTTGGTTGGTGCGTCCGACAGTTCAATGGCAAGCTCTGGAGGAAGGGTCTGCCAACTTGGTCTACGGTGTCTGTGAAAGCAAACCATCGATATCCAGTGACACCTGGCTATGTCATGAGCGAGCTCATATAGCCAGAGAGTTGGTTGGTGCGTTCCACTGGTCGGTGGCGAGATCTGGAGGAAGGGTCTGCCAACTTGGTCCACGGTGTCTGTGAAAGCAAACCATCGATATACAAAGTCTTACAGGTATATATATAATTGTTTTTTATTTTTAAAGTCAAGTCTAACTTATGCGGTCACTCACGGAACAGTGGACACACCCGGTACTCATGTGTTACTTATGCGGTCACTCACGTACACGCTTTCACTCATGAACGATGTATCACTCATGCACTCGCTCTCACTCATTATTTGTTTTTTGTTTAATTTTTGATAAATTGTTTAAAAGGAGCACAAATGTTGCCGAACACAATAATTTAATTCAATTTATAGCAACACACCGAACAATACCATTATATGGACAAAACATTATGTCCTCGAAAATTCACGCAATATTCGAACGCATTCGAACGAATTCGAACAGATTCGATGGACATTCACTACTTTACACTTAAAAAACGCGCAATTTTCGTTCGAAGCGATAATTATTATATGCCTTCCAATGCTTTGGTGAAAAATATATGTTCATTAAATGTTTTTCCAATTATTTGTAACATTTTAGGTTATTCTTATTTTTTCAATTTTAATAACATACGATTTTCCTATATTCTAATTAACGAACAATTACTTAACGACACGAATGAGTGCTTAAGAACTGCTTTGCATGAATTATCACACGTTATTTTATTTACTCAACACAATAAGAATTATCACTTGAATGACAAACAATTCAAAGATTTATATACATATCTAATTAAAACATATTTACAATAATTCTTATACATTATACTTATTTATTCAATTTAATTTTTCTTATAAATAAACTTAAAGTTCCATTAGATAAGTTTTAATTTCTTAAGAAAAAATAAGCTCTCTATGTCGTTCTTGTTATCACTTAGAAATGATCTTTTAGTTTAACACAAATGTTCAGGAGATAATTCTCTGCTGTTTTTTAAATAGAATAATGTCCGTTAATTTTCGACCTATTAAAGTATTTGTTAGTGTAAATTTTTTTTAACACTTCCAAAAGATCTCTTAGTTTACACAATTGTTCAAAAGATAATTCTCTGTTTTATTGAGAAAAAAATCTCCGTCAATTTAAATCCTATTAAAATCAAGGTATTTCTTAGTGTAACACTTCAGAATGATCTCAGTTTACTCAAATGTTCAGAAAGTATTCGTCAAATATCGAACTTTTAGTTATCTTGAAGCACTTAATTTGCTTATTAAATCAAATTATTAAATATTAAAAAATCTACTAATATAACTTTTTATCGAGTTTTGTAAAAATAAATCAATATGCCATCATTTGTGTGTTCCATACTTGTTTTTTATTTTCTTTACTTTTATGTGATTTCATAAAACGCATGCAATACTTTTTCTGTAATTTTTTGCGCTCGCTCACGCTTGTGCTATAACGCTTAATATATTTTTATAGATTATATATATATATATATTTAAATAAAATTGAAAAAATAATCGTTTAATTCCGATGAGTTTTCTTGACCCAAGAAAAATTTGACGTTTGTTAAAAATAATTTATTCAATATAACTATATTTATACCACGTAAGATATACTTATAAGTTATAACTTAAGTTAGATTTTCTAAATTTTATTAATATTTTATAATTCTCATAAGAGCTGGGCGCGGATGCGGATAAAAGCGAATCGGATGAGGATTTAAAAATTTTTTAGCGATTTTTGCGATGCGGATAATTAAAAATAATTATTATGCGGTTGCGGTTCGGGTCGGATAGGCATTTATTTTCTGCGGAATGATGCGGGTCGAATAATAATTATATTACAAATCCGCGTATTATCCGCCATTATCCGCAAACTATATTTTACATAGTTTTTGTTGAAAATAATGCACAATTTAGGCAAATTTATAAAAAATAAATACTAAAAATCATTCAGTTTTATACATTTTCAAACTATTGCGTAAAAAAGTCTAATGTTGAATGTTTTCTATTAAATATTCACTCATTATGTATTATTTGGTTATTTATTAATGAGTTAATAATCAATACATACTAAGTGTTTTATAACTTTTATAATTTTGCGGATATCCGCGAATTATCCACGCGGATTGCGGAAATACACCAAAATTATTACAGCGGATGCGGATCGGGTCGGATAGGCCTTGAAATTTTGCAGATGGGTGCGGTTTAGAACTGCATCTTAATTTTTGCGGATGGATGCGTATAGTGATTTATCTCATCCGCGCCACAGCTCTACTGCCAAGTGACCATTAATCTTTTAGCTGAAAATCCATAAAATTTCAGGAATTTTACATACAATGCTTCTGTTACATATATATATATAATATATATATTAAATTTTACAAAGTTTTTAAAACTTTTACAAAATATGTTTCAGGCGCTCCTATGGTCCCCTTTTAAACTCCCCTTTTTAGCCAATTTAATTTTGAAACCATTGATACAAACTCAAATTTTACACTTAAATATCTCGGTTTACCGAAAACCCACACAAAAAGATAGACATCAAATATTAGTTCAATATATCTGTAATATATTCATTAGAATTTAGAATAAATTTAGCTTTTAGAATAAATGACAATAATGAAAATTTAAAAACTGAATTAAAAAATAACTTTTAAAAAATAATCCACTAAATTAAATCGAAACAATATTCAAACTCAAATTTTGTATGTAAAATTCCTGAAATTTTATGGATTTTCAGCAAAAAAATTAATGGTAACTTGGCAGTAGAGCTGTGGCCCGGATGAGAAAAATCACTATCCGCATCCATCCGCAAAAATTTAGATGCAGTTCTATTCGACCCGATCCGCATCCGCTGTAATAATTTTGGTGTATTTGTATTGGTTTTTCATTATCATTCATTAATTTGATTATATATTCTCCAAAATAAAGTGAGCTTAGTGTTTCTGTCTAGTTTGAATATTGTTTCGATTTAATTTAGTGGATTATTTTTTAAAAGTTATTTTTTAATTACACTTAATTCAGTTTTTAAATTATCATTATTGTCATTTATTCTAAAAGCTGAATTTATTCTGAATTCTAATGAATATATTACAGATATTTTGAACTAATATTTGATGTCTATCTTTTTGTGGTTTTTCGGTAAACCGAGATAATTAAGTGTAAAATTTGAGTTTGCATCAATGATTTCAAAATTAAAATGGCTAAAAAGGGGAGTTTAAAAGGGGACCATAGAAGCGCCTGAAACTTGTTTTGTAAAAGTTTTAAAAAGTTTGTAAAAATTAATGCATAAACAATCATAATTACAGCTATCGTTTCTAGGGTTTGTAAGCTAATAATATCTCTAAAAACGATAGCTTTAATTATATGATTGTTTATGCATTGCTTAAAATAAAATCAGAAGCAAATTACTATTTATATTGAAATAAAAAACTAATTTGAACGCTTATTAGTGCAATGAAAATAAATTAGTTATTGAAATGAACGATGAGACAGCGGATGCCAGTTTCGAAACGTATTCTTATAATTTGATTTTGATCAAATTTAACTGTCAAAACTATTTAGTTTAAGAATAAAAATATAATTTAATTGTGATACAAGTGCCTAATTAAATTGAAATTATTTTTTAAAAATATAGATGTGCTTAAACTCTGTAAATACTGTTTTTATAACGTGATTTAACTTTATTTTTGTGATTTTTGCAATGCAACAATAAAACGAACATTTAAACTTACAAACAGGCAAATAATTAGTCTAATATCGGTTAATAATTTCATATAATAGAACATTTCCTTTAAATACTATAATATAATGATACAAATTAATTGGTAACAATAATAGGTATGTCAACGTGAATGTCGATAGTGTTGGGTTGGATAGAAATGGAGTTGAGTGTCGATAACGGTGTTGAGTGTGGGCGCGATTAGCTCTCTCTCTTAACCGCTGACAGCTTATACTTGTTATCGACTCGAGTGATACCTCTGTCGTGATAAACCACACGCTGTTTCAGTATCGCCTTTAGTCGAACCCTATTATTGTTTCGATTTTCGAATTTACATTGAATTATTGCCTGTTTAACTGCAAATCAACAATTATTTGTAATAATAATTGATATTGAATAATTAGTTCTTAATTTTACCCGCGCATTGTCCGCAGTGATCAACACTTGCGGATAAAATAAAAGTTTCGCGTCTGAAGCAGAAATAGCCAATATTTTTTTCTTTATATGAACCAATTGGAGCCTTTATAAAAAAAATTATATATAATTATACTAAAGATTAGTAATCGACGTGAAAGATAAAACGAAGTGATAATAATATTATTAATAAATTTAATTATTGTGGTAATTATTATTATATGATATTGCATTATTTATGTCAAACATTATCTTACAATCAATTCTTCGATGACAAGACAATATAGAAGAATAGAAGAACTTTGAATTTTCCGCATTCAATCCCAATATTTCATATTATAATTGCCTGTTCGGTAATTGAAATGCAAACGGAATACTATGTCCGCCGCAAGTGATAATCTTAGGATTCACTGTTAATAAATGTTTAATGAAATAATTGAAAGTTTTTTGTGAACATATCTTTAAATGAAGGGAATAATCGTATTCATATATAACATAGCATACGCCTTGCGGGCCAATAACTCAAATCAATGCACTGATACTGAGAATAGTAAACCCCAGAGCCTCTAGCCTTCTCTTTAGCGCTCATTCCGTTTAATCGCGTTCTAACCTGAGCCAAACCAAACAGCTTTATCTCCAATCGATTTAAATTCATTTCACCATTCAATGTGATCACACATTTACCAGAAACGTAATCTCCTGGGCTGTAGAACGGATCGAAGATTTTAGTCTGTAGATTTTACAGACAATGCTTCTGTTACATATATATATTTGTTTTTACTAAATAATAACTTTTGTCAAAAACAATGCGCAAAAAAATCTCATTTTAATTTGTAGTTGTTTCTCTTTTTTTGGTGGTTTTAATAAACTAAAACGCATCAAAGAATATATATACTTAATTCTATGCAGTTATTTCACATATTATTAATAGTGTCCACGGTTTACTGTTTAAACAAATTTATCGAAATAAAACACATCAAATTTAATTTTTATCAGGTTTCGTATAATGAATAAAACGAAATTAAAACATAAAAAAGCGTATTTTTTCGATTGAAATCACGTGATTACTTGAGTTTTCTTTTAAAAATATAAGATACAAATTAATAAATTTTGATAATTGCATTCATTTTTGCCAAAAATATTCAAAACACACTTTTTGATTGTTTTAATGAAAAATAAGATTCAAACTCTAAGTTCTGAAAAGCCGGACTTTAAAAAAAATCTATTATTTCATATCTGTTTATGGATCAACAGATAAAACTAGTTTTTTATAAAATTTATTGACAAAATAACACGAAATTCGTCTTAAAATTTGTTTGACGAAATAAAACACAACAAATTTTCAAAATTTATAAAACCAGTAAACCGTGGACACTAATTATTATTACTCTCTACTGACAAATGATTAATAGGATATTATACCGCTACTATTACCCTATTCTAGTGAATTCTATGACAATTCATTCATTCTATTTGTAGAAGTGTTACCTTATTTTACTAATTCAATAATTCATTATAGTATTGTGTGATAAGGTTGGCATTAAATGAATAAATAAATTTATAGGTTAACAATGAATATTTATGAAAACAATAATACATTCATCGAGAAAGAATTCTGTATTAACTAACAATTAGTTCGCCTGTAAGATATTGACGAAATCAAATTTATTATACAACTCACATATATTTCATATATTTTAATTATAGGTGAGATATTAAATTATAATTACAAAATAACACTTAGAGAACTTAAAGCAACGCCTCTAGTAATGGTAGGATTTTCATTAGAAGACAGTTTTGTAACTGTAAACAATCATACAAATCTATTTTTACATTTTTTAAATAAATGATACAAATTATAAATTTGGCTTTTGCTTTGACTTTGGCTCTTCATTTTTTAATGATATTATTTTGTTATAAGGAAACAAGATTTTTAAAAAAAAAAATATTTTTATTAATAAAAAGTTATAAATAGTAAATATTAAACGCAGAAATAATATTCAAGCAGAAAATATAATAGTAAAATATTCAATTAAATATTAATAATTAATTGTGAAGCGATTCAATAAATTGCTTTTCCTTTTCCGCTTCTTCGTTATCGACCCATGGCTTACCGCAACCGGTCTCGCAATAGTCGCGCAAACTTTCCAGAAAGTAATTCCACTTTTCCTGACAGTATTCTACAATCTTTGTCTGCTCTGCAAAATTAATGTGCGACAACTTCACTATAGTTTCGACATTAATGTCATTCAATGTCCAAATAATAGTTGTTGGCGACCATTCATCGAACGCTTCAATCACTTTCCATTGCTTACTAGTGTTCGGCACTAAATCAGTGATCAGTATTTGTGATAATATTTATCAGAAAAATTAAATTTGGCTACACTTTCCAGTTTGGGTGAAATATCAGTGACTGCACCCCACCATCCGAGTATACCAGTAGGTGTCGTTAAAGCGTTAAACACTTTTTCTTTGGTTGCATTAATTCTAATGTTTAGCTCGATATCGTAGACAATTTTTTATAGATTGAAATTTGCTATTTTCATAAAATTATTAATTAAAATGTTTCACTAAAACGCATTCGTAGTAAATTACTAATCACTGAAATAAAAACATTTAACTTAATTTGTATGAATGAACGCTTTTTATTACACAATTTTATCTGTACTGAGGTTTATAATAAAATATATACAAATATTTATACTTAACTGTCGCACTATAGTAATGCAATTAAAATAAAGTTATTACAACATATGGAAAACCTTTTATTTAAATATAAGTGCATCACTGATTAAATATCACTATATTTCTCACTAAACTTTGTCTGATGTTTGTTCTAGACTCCCAAATTGTTAAAATTTTCAGGCCCGAGCCCGACATAGGCCCGACAGTTTTAAGCCCGGCCCGGCCCGAG
>JAQIVF010000779.1:0-18158 GCA_034698365.1 Steganacarus magnus
TTCGTGTCCGAATTTATGTCATCGAAATTAATTTTGCCCATCAAATACATCACTGACGACGCGTTCACTATTCGCGCGTTTTTTTCTTTTTACTTTAAAAATACTTTTACTTCTTTACGAGTTATTGGGTATTTTGCAGTTGTATAATTTAATGCTAAATTGTGTGCCTCAATTACCTTAGGATTAATCTTTGACTTGTGCACAAATAATGTTGCATCTAAAATATTTACTGTAGGCTCAAGATTTTCTCCGCAAATTAAATAAAACTTTGGATCATTTAGTAAAATTGTTATGTTAATTTTGCATCCTCCTAAAATTGCTCTTTCTTGATTGCATATATCTAAATGGAGTTTATCTATTAGCTCCACTTCTTGTCCTTTAGTTAAATCTGATTTTTCTTTGTTAGTAATAAAAAAGTTTCTTTTAGCATTTGGCTCGTCCATATTCTCCAGAGTGTCATTATACCAAAGTGAAGATGACATTAAAGAAAATTTCGCATTATATCCAGAGTAGAGTAACTTGTCAACATATGCGGCATAAGAGTATGTGCTATTTGAACTAGTAATTTCGCAATTTCCTATCGAGACAGTAACCTGTTTAATCATTGAATGTAATAAATTATTAACTGGACTAATAAGCTTCCAATCTTCTGGTTTTAATTCTTTAGTTTTGTTATCTGTATTTAGATCAATTCTGAGACGAAAATATAATTCTGTTTCTTTAAACTGAATATATTCTTCAATTCCAGTATTTATTTCAAAGTTTATCACTGAAGATGAACTTGACAAACTTGATATTGGTCTGTACTCTGGACATGAATCTTTTTCGACTGTCATCTGTGTTGGATAGACCGCAAATAAATCGTATTCATGTAGAGGTGTTAAACTTGAAAAATCTCTGTCTGCCATTTTAATACCGAAAAGGAACACTCTTACTAAGTTTTATTTTTCTTTTTTTAATTGGATGTTTTTGATTTGTTTATCAACTTTCTTTTTATTGAAACCTTCTTGACACCACAGCTTTTATTGATTTTTGTTTTTGGGCTTGTAGTTTTTTCAATAAATCTAGATTTATTAGCCCAATATAATTTATTTTTTTTAGTATAGATTCTTTTATTTTTCCATTTCCTATTTGTTCTGAAAACTCCTTTAGTTTTTCTACTGCATTTTTTCCAACATTTTTGCTTGTTTCCCTTAATCTATTTTTGGCAGAGGCTTTTAATGTTTCACCTTCTATTAAATCTGCACCAATATTAGCTGCAGTTTTTATCCCTTGTTTTGTAAAGTAAGATAAAACAGGTCTAATAAACTTAAAAAAACCTCGCCATGAATTTCCTTTTTGATATCTTAGACCGGAAAATCCAGAAATTCCAGTTCCTGATTGGTTTATATAATTATCAATATACGCATTCGCCATTGTTTTTTATAGCAAGTAATTTTATTAGTAATAACAATCCTTTTATAGTTTTTTAAAATGTAAATCTATTCTAACTCTTCCAAATTTGAATGGAATAAACTCATCTGTATCATCTTTAATATAAATCTCTATATCACTTATCTCATTATATAAAACTTGTCTGTATTGTGGGTTTTCATATCTTATCACAACATCATCTCCAAACCTTTTTTTATTTGGGACTTCTACAACTCTCAGAATTTGAGTGTACACATTACCGACATGAGATGGAGATACAATATTAGAATAAATATATAACGAATGATATCCTCTTGTTATTTCAACGGGATAAAATGATTCATAACTTTTATCTAATTTCTGACTTTTCTTTTTAAAAATTGAGACATCTTTTAGTATTGAATTGGTAGAAAGAGAGTAATAATCTGAGACATTAAAATCGTTTTTAATTCCAATCATTGTATCAATTTCGTTCCCAAAAAATGGATATACTTTTATAGAGTTCTCAATTAGTCCAGGCATTATGCTAATTTTTTTACTTAGCTTGTTATATTCAATAATAGGTGGCTCTATAGTTTTAAACTTCTTTAATCCTTCATTTAAGGTTGATATTAACTGTTCTTCAGAATTATAATGACCTTCAGAAATAAAATTATTGTCAAGTGAATTTTTCAGACCTTGTTCATTCCCAAATTCGTCTAAAAGAATAATTTTACCTTTGTTTAGTATATTATACCAACTTTTTTTATATTGAATTTCAGATATTACTACAACCCAATTTCCTTCTAATTTTAATCTTTGACATAGCGGTGTTACAAAACATGATAGATTATTAGATTTAATTTTGTTTGTCAACACGTTACTCTGTAATGTTATTATATGTTCCATTTAAATAAAGTCGATCAACTCCGCACCAACTAAAGTTTGATAACTTATTTTTAGTAGTAAAATAATTGTATAAAAATATAATTGCTGTAATAATTATTAATATTAGTATATAAAAAATTCTGCAAAACATTTTATCTTATTTTGCAATTAAAAATATGTATTATTTATTAAAATAAACAACCCTATTTCGATTATACTTATTAATTAGAATAAAATGAGGAAAGTATATACCAAATAACACTTGAAAAAATAAATAGACTTGAGTAATAAAAACAATTATAAGGATAAATACAAATAAAACTCTACTAATATATTTCTTCATAATAAAATTTTGATTTAATTCGAGACTATTAATCACATTCTCATTCTGTTCCTTTAAAAATTTTATCTTTGGATTAGGCATTATAATGCCTAAAGAACTTGTCAGCACGACAGTCCACAAATTTTGATTTCCAAGTTCATATGTTAGATTTATTAAGCTTACAGATGTCACCATAAATATTATTGAAACTTGGACAATAAATAATATTAAATCTGCTTTACAAACGTTAGGTAGATTTGTATTCATTTAAACTTAACTATATCGTTTTCAGAAACCCAAGAATTATATGAGTCAGGATAGTTTGTCCACTTCACTAAGTATTCTTTAATTCCTTTTTTTACTCTTTGTTTTATTGTTCGCTCAATTCGATACAAATTTTCTTCTACTTTTTGAAGCTCTTCTTTATAAAAACGTTGCTTCAATGGTTTTCGAGAATAATCGGCTATTCTATAAACTGGTCTTTCTTCATTTATAGTTTTTTCAACTGTATATATATTATCTGTCCAATTAGGATAATATCCTTTTTCAAGAGGTCCAATTGTATATTTTTTCCTTACTTTGTCCCCTTTATTTAACGCTAATACTTTAGGTTTTATCAGAAGTTGCCTGTGTTTTTCCTTCATATAGGTTACGAAATACTATATTTTCATTATATTTATTGACTTGATTTGGACTAATTTTAATCGATCTATGATATGAATTATTATAAGATATTATAAAATTTTTCAGTTCATCTATGTAGCGTCTTTTTCCAGTTGCAGTAAAGAATTTAAACATTTTAGACTTTAATGTGCGATTAAATCTTTCTATAATTGCACATTTAATTGTATCATTGTTACAAGTAAAGTGATTTATATTTTGATTCTTGAGTAAAAGTTTCAAATTTTTATTTAAGAATTCTGTTCCTTTATCAGTTCGAAGATTTATACATCGTTTTAGTTTAGTTAATGCGTTTCAAAAAGTATTTAAACTAAAACGATGTATAAATCTTCGAACTGATAAAGAAACAGAATTCTTAAAAGACGGAAAGACTTTAGTTAATGCGTTTCAAAAAGTATTTAAAGTCTTTCCGTCTTTTGATTTTAATGGTATAGCAATCGCATATTTAGAAAAACAGTCGATGATAGTAAGAATATATTTAAAGCTATCGTTATAATTAGATATTTCCTTTAAATCAACTAAATCTGCTTCCCATTGTTCATTTATATGACTAACTAATATTCTATTCCTCAAAAATTTCTTTTTAGCTGGAAAATGTAAAGTATATGTAAGTTCACCTTTTAACCACTTTCTTACACTTTCAAATGTAATCAAAGGTAATTTCTTTTTAGCGGCTTCATATAGTTTCTGAACACTACCAAATGATGCACTATTCGATGTATTGTAATATATTTCTGTTAGGACATTTCCTTCTTCTTGCATTATTCAGTATCTGATGCTTCAAACCACTTAATATATTTTGTTTTTTAGTTTTATTCATTGGCGCAAATAATTTGTATTTCGCTTCTTTTATATGTTTTTTCTTCTCTAATTTTATATCTAAAGCTATATTTTTTGGTTTGCAATTTGAAGAATCATTATTTAAAGCCATTTTCATTTGTTCTTTTGCTAATTTATTCGAAAATTGTTCTGGACAAATTTCTGCTTTATGAAGAATGCTTATAAATAAAGGGTTGAGTTCTAAATTGTCAACAAATAATTTTTTAATATCCTGTACTGCCGCCTCATTAATCTCTATTAACTTCGAAATTTTTCTTGTTATATTGATAATATTTTCAATTTTGTCTTCATCGTTAATTTCTGATAAGTTAAAGTTTAATGGCACAAGTTTCATCAATTTACAACTATTCATTTCTAATCGATTGCAATATATTTAAAACAACAGGTAAAATTGACCAAATCCAACCTCCACTTTGTATAACTAATTCTTTTTTGTCTTATTTATTTCTCTTTTTTATTTCTCTTTTTTATTTCTCTTTTTATTTCTCTTTTTTATTTTTGAAACACCAGAAATATCTACTATATTCTTCCAGTGTCTTTTAATATTTTTTATGTTTTCAGGCTTTATATTTTTTTGCACGACGTTTTTAGCTATTTCTTTTATAGCTTTGTAATAGCAATCATTGCAAGCAAGTTTTGCTAAAATTAGTTTTCTATTTTTATAAGGCAACTGTCTTAAAGCTTCTAATTGATTAACGCAATTTATTATATTATCACTCATTTTTCTATGTAATATATTCTTGTTATAAATTCATTTATAGAATTATAAAAAGGAAGATATGAACTTAGTCTTATGATATCTGGTGAGTCTTGTGTTAAATCTATTATTAAATAACCGTAATTTGATGAGGTTGCATGGTTATATGCCTCTAAAAAATAATTTTGTTTTCCGGGCAATATTTGTTTTTGTATACATTGAATTTGCATTTTGTCTCTTGGATTTTTCATTATTATTAAATAATGACAGTTAAGGCTAATTGTTCTCATTTGGCGTCCTTTGTGAAATAGATTTTGTGAAATAAATATTACACTTATATTCAAATGATGACTCACTATTGTAAATAAATGTGTTAGCTTTTTATCATTACTTAATTCAGACATTAAATCATCTATTACAACTAAATTAATATGATTATCTTTTAATTCCGTTTCTTTTGGCAAACCATCATTATAAATGCAAATAACATTATCGATTTTCATTTCATACAATTTTTGCCATTGCCCAAAGGACCACATAACATTCAAATAATCAACATTTATAAATTGTTTAAAATGTGATAGAATGTTTCTAACTAACACAGTTTTTCCACTACATGTTGGTCCAGAAACCATATATGTAAATGGATGTTTAAATAATGAGTGTTTGTATTCAATATTTTTCATTTTATTACTTTATTTGTGCTATTATTTCATTTATAGAATCACAGTTGAGCGCACTAAGGATCTTCCCCTTAGGCCCTGCCTGTGCCCTCTTTTTGCTCCGTAAAGCTTGGCGAGGAGTTAATTCCAAATAATAAAAGTTTTCAATCTTTAGTCCCAAAAGGGACAGTAGTATTATCAACTTTGCGTCTTTTTGTTGAAACAACTTTGTATTCTTTATCCATGTGCAATGTAAAAATATTGTGTAATTTATCACTTCTAAACTGCATTTGCGGAACTATTAATTATTTAGGTTTATTTTCTACGTAACTTTTTGAAAAATCAAGCATTGTTTCAAAGTTCAAAACACGCTGCCTCAGATAAACGTATTCCTTTAGTTTTTATTTTCGTTTTCATTTCGCCATTAGGATATTCTACAAGATATCCGTAATTTTTAGGACCACATGATGTAAATATTTTCATTTTTGCTCCATCAGTTTTATATTCTCCCCATATTTCATCAGTCATTTGGCCTAAAAAATCTCCTAAAGCTGGAATATACCAACCTTCTTTTTGCTTAAAAATAATGCTATCTGTATCAAAGTATAGGACTCTACCTTGTTCGCTACTTTCAATTTTTTCCATTTCATTATATAATTCCAATCTTGCATATGCAATAACAAATGAAGCAATTGAAACACTAGTTCGATTATATTGATCAAATTCATCCTCTTTCCATTTCCAGTTTAATAAAATTGAGTCATCCGATACTTGAATTTCTCCTGTTACTATTTTGTTGGGGTCATTACGAACATCCTAGTATTTATAATATTCTGAAAACAATTCAGTTTTTGTTTGATTTGGTCTTTGTGCAAGTTTACCCCATAAAATATTGAGCATCAATTTTGCTATATATCTTAAACCTGGATTAAATTTTATATTTTCTTTATTTAATTTTATTTTTTCACGATGCTCAAAATCTTTTAAATACTTTTCTTTATTCTTTTCATTCTCTTCTTCAGTTCCATTTTCACACCATTTAGGCCATCCTGAAGTTTCAGTTTTAATTTTGTACCAAGTTCTGATATATTCATCAAATATCACATTTGTTTTTTCCTTATAATGTAAAACTTCATAGATTTTCTCGATTATATATCCCAATTCAATTGCTTTTATAATTTCAATTGTTGTCCATGTACCTACAATTGATCGTTGTTTTTTTGAATGAGTGCATGAGTGTGAATTATTTTCCTCAGCACATTTTCCACATAATGGAAAAATTAGTTTGTTGCAAGCTTTTTTAGGAAGTACAGGCAAATGCAGTTTTTTAGGTGGTTGTATTTTACATTTAATAAATCCAAAATAGTTTTCGACACTTTCAAAATTTTCTGTAATAACTTCTGGATGACCTACAGGATAATTATAATTAACCAAAACAAAAGGATAAAGACTAGTAAAATCATAGTACTTTAGTTCTTCTTCATCATTGCACTCGTGATAAAAAGAAACATTGTTGGTTCTACCTCCAAAAAAAGCTTCTCGAATCTGAGCCGATCCATGTTTCTCAATAAATTTATAATATGAATATCTTTTTTTAAAATAATCATTTATTTCTGTATTTTTTTTCTTTCGTTTTTAAATTCACATTCCCATATTTGAATAAGCTTTAAGCCTCTTCTGCTATAATATAAAACTTTTTCTTTCGTTTCTTCAAATACCTGGTTATAAGTTTTAAAAACACCCTTCTTATATTCTATCAATTGATTTCTATTTTCAGACTTGCATAAACATCCATGGTAATGGCATCCCCAAAATTCAAAAACAGTTTTATCTTCAGGAATGTATCCATCTGCATAGTAAACTCCTATTGGATGCTCTCGAATAATTTTTTTACTGTAAGATTTTTGTTTCCAATCAAGCCATATATCCGCAACAACAGATTTATTACGTTGTGTAGAATAACCTTTTATAGGAGTTATTCCAATAGTGTTTTTTTTAAGAATTTTGGATCTAAAATATTCCATTCCTATTGATGCTAAAGTAAAATTTCTTGTTAATGGATCAAGTTGAGTTTGTTTTTTAAACAAGTTTCTAAAAAGCATAATCGATGTAGTTAATATTTTTACATCATTTGCACAGTATGTTTTCAATTCTTTTTCGAAATCAAAAATATAATTTTTATTGTTTAATTTTTCTGCATGCCATTCTCGCAGAAATTGTGCTTGTTTTGGCTTAAGATCGTTGACTCCAAAAAATTCTATATCAGGAATAGGCCCAACATATTTCGCATTTTCCAATGAATTAAAATTATGGGGAAAAAATCCTTTAAGCGCCATGTCTTCAAATCCAAAGGACGAAGGCAATGAAGCTAATGGCTGCATGAAATAACTTAAACTGTCCAAAAATCTTATATTTCCTACGTCAATTTTTAAAATTTTTAGACCTGTTGTCACTGGCTCAACATTTTGAAATTTTCTGGAATACAGGTCTTTCAAAATAAAGTGAGCATCATAACCTCTTGCATTGTGGGCAATAACAAATATCTTTGCATTGCATTTTTCTGCTTTTTTGGCTAGTATATCATAAATATAATCACCAAATTTTGAAATGCAGTCTTCGTCTAAGAATTCTAGATATCCAACACCACACTCTTCGCAAGTTGATATAAATTTTGACTTAGTTTCTAAATTATAACAATTATCACATACAATCTCTGCTATTAATAAGTTAGGAATGTGAATCATTTTATTATCTGTTTCGAGTACTTGCCTGCTTTCTATATCATATGTTACAATATACTTTGGTTTTTGGTCTTCTTTTATTAGTTCATCAATGTTTAAAGGAGTTAGCATGCGGAATGATCGTATATCTTTCAGAACAATTGTTGCAAGTATGCTCGTCACAAACGTGGTTTTCCTTATCATTATGTTCTTTTTCACAATTAGAGCATTTTTTCTTTATACCACACATGTTATTTTGCAAATGATTGTTAAAACAATTATCTCCATAGAATGATCTCCAACATATAGTACATGTTTTAATTTCATTTGATTTGTCACAAGATGGAATAACAAAACCCTGCTGGCAAGTTTTTCCACATCTGTGACGAGTATATTTGTTATTGTATCCAAAATTACAAGGACCACAATAATAACCTCTATCTAAATAACCTGTAATACTTTTAATAAAATTATAATGGTTGTTTTTGTATTCAAGATAAATTGGATATTTATTTTCATATCTATTATCATAAAATAGTCTATTTTTAGGGTTATTTCCATCAATAATTATTAGTTGATAATCATTTCCTAAATAATCTTGAACTTTTATTCTTTCGACATCTCCCATAGGTCTGTTGAAGTCGACTCCAATAAATTCACAAAGTTTTTCTGTTTCTTTTAATTGATAACTAGGTACTTTATTACCTATAGTTTTTTGCCATTGATAAACAACACTAGGATGTTTTGTTCCTAATTCCTTAATATTTAGTTCATGATATTTTATTCCAATAAATATTGCTCGATATCCACACGAATTATCATAATTTTTAATTTTAATTAACGACTGCTTTCTTACCATTATTTTTTCTACTGTTCTAGGAGCTAGGTCTTTAATTGCCTTTTTACCACTGCCTTCAAAATGTTTAATTATATTTATTTGTAACTCTAACATTCCACCTATCAAAAAATCTTCTTTTGATTGACAAAGTTTAAATATTCGATTCATAAATTCTTGTTTGTTGAATTCTCCTACTCTGTTAGCACCGACAAATACATTAGTATCCAAATCTCCGGTTTTATTTATTTGAACAGTGTAACAGTCACTTTCTTCAAACTCTGGTCTATCTAGAACAGTTTTCATTATTGATTCATACATGTTGTCTATGGCACTTGAACATTGTTCCATATTTGGAAGAAATCCACTCAAATTATGTACAATGTCATAAACTAACACAAATGATTTTCTTTTTAAATTTGGAATTTCATGAAAGGATTCACTTTTAAAAGTAGCTTTAAATTTTATCTCTTGAACTTTCTTTTCAAAAGAATCAATATTATTTATATTACCATCTTCTCCGTCATTAAGTTGCTCTTCATACATATTGTTATTTTCAGCAATATTTACAGCTTCGTTTATTTCCTCATCCATACCATCATTCAAATCTACATTCGAATTTGATGATTCAATATTCTTTAATGATTCAATAATCGCGTCATCCATATCATCTTCAAAAATGTACTCCATTTTCGATTTATTTAATAATTTTCTCTCAACTTTGATAAATTTTATATTTATAATTATAAGTTTAATGCTCAAATGTTTATTGATGTAATTTCCAAAGTTTCACCTCCTTTTATACCTTAAAATTTGAAGTTTTAACTGCGCATGTAAACATGCGTATAATAGTGATATTTTAAATAGTGATAGCGCAAATGCAATTTTTTTAGCAAAAAACAACATAAATACTGCTAAATTAATTCACATATAACCACTTTTAAAAAGTTTAAAGTTCTTATTCTGAGAAAGTTTAAATTGAATTACTAATCTAAATTTCAAATTCCAAATATATAATTTGATAGTAACAATACATAATAAGCATGTTGTGCGTTAGCAATATGACGGTTTCTGCAAATTTAAATGTATATATTAATCTTAGAGAGTTTACCACTTCTACACTTAATATTATATTTGATCCAAAGAAGTTCAGTAGTGCTATGTTAAAATTCAGAAACCCTATGTCAACTTGTATTTTGTTTAATAACGGTAAAGTAAACTGTGTTGGATGTAATTCTTTTAAAGATGCTAAAAAAGCTATTAGAAAATGTGCAAGAAAAGTTCAATTGTTTGGTTTATCTCCTCGAATTTCTAATTTAAGATTAACAAATATAGCTGCATTTTCATCAATAAATCAGAATATAGATTTAGAGTCATTCTCAGTAATTTTAGGACGTTGTGCTGATTATAACCCTGAGTTGTTTTGTGGTCTTATTTTAAGATTTCCGTACTGTAAAGCTACAATTCATCATAAAGGGAAAATAATTTTAACCGGTAGTAAAAATAAACTAATTCTAAGAAATGCCTTTGAATATATAATTGAAAAGCTATTCGAATTAGAGTTAGGGTCATTATAAATTATTTTTGAACGTTCTAATAACGTTTTCTAAGAAATAATTAATTTTTACATTTCTTAGAATTTGTTTATATATAGAATTAAACAAATTGGCAAAATTTATAAAAGGGATTGTATTTTATCTAAAAACTTATAGTTTAGAATAACTTTTAAAGTGATTTTAAATTTTCTAATAAAAAAAATTAAATTTAAAGTATTAAATATAAATATAATAGTTAATTTTAAAACATACAATGGAAATTATCAATGAAAATATGAGTGTTAAGGATTCTTATGATAATGTTTACTTTGAAAATAACATCAATGAAAATATGAGTGATAAAGATGCTGCTGAGAATGTTGAATTTGAAAATAAATGGTCATGTAGTTTTAGTATTCCATTAGGAAAACACGAAGTTAAAGAATCATTTATTTCGGATGAATATTGCAAATTTTTAAAAATTACAAAATTTCAAGATGATGATTTGATAAGGCTGTTCGTCGATATAAGAAGTTATAAAAATAGCAGTCGAGCTTCTAAATATGGGGTTACTCTTTATCTCACTGAATTTCGTTGGCTTATGGGAAGAATTTTTAAAAATAAAGCAGTTGTCATGCAGTATGGTAAACGAGTACTTGTAGTAATAAAAGGCGATAAATATTCAATGAAAACTAAGTTATCTTCCTCATTTAAGAAATCGGAATTATGGCTAATGTATAGTGAAATAAAAACACTTAAGCAAAATTATGAAAACATTAATAAAAAAATAAAAGAAGAGAATATGAAGATTAAATCGTTTATTAATGATAACTTTTCTGTTGATGAAGTTGATAATGAAATATAAATCTTCCTTTTCAAGATAAATACTTTTCTTTGATAAAATATTTGAATTTATGGCTGTTTTGTAGTAATTGGAAATAACTCCTCGCCAGATCCTACGGGATGAAAAGAGGGCACTGGCAGGGCCTAAGGGGTAGTTCCTTATGCGCTCAACAGTGAAAATGTATCATTATATAATTTACCTCAACAATTTAATTTTTTGTTGATCTTTTGTGCGCGTGCGCTTTTTAATATACTGAATACCCTAAAAACAATTTTCCCATTGCAACCAGTGTAAATTTTTTAATACAATATACACTACTTACTACATTTTATATTACAATGCAAGATACTCAATATTGTTACTAATTTTTTCAACACGATATGTGAGTTTACTCTTATCACATCAATGTATTATAATGTTTTAGAAACTTAGTTATTTATCACAAAAATCGCTATATATATTCTCTGGTTCACGCATGTTTTAAGTTTAGGCATGCTACTTCTGTCAAAGTTAATATTTTATATAGAATTTCAGTTAATTTACATTGTTGAGTATTTAATTGTTAGTTTATCCTGAATGTAGTTTTTAAGTTAGATAAAATCTATTTTTAGTTTTATTTTTATTGAATATTATTGTTTTATACATTATTAGCATTAGAATTTCCAAGAAAAGACTTTAATTTAGCTACTAAATCTTTATAATCGCAATTATACTAGGAATCACCTGTTTTAGACTTAATCATATAACTAAAACATCTATGCTATAGATATACAGCGGTGCAATGTACATATATAGTGCCATAGACATACACTGGTTGAATAGGCTTAAACACTAGTTCCATAGACTTAAAGTGGTTCCATAGACTAAAACAGTGGTTCCAATAAGATACACCGGTGCCATAGACTAATACAGTGGTTCCATATAAATACACCAGTGGCATAGACTTATACAGTTTTTCTATAGACATACACTCGTGCATAGATTAATACAGTGATTCCATAGAAATACACCGGTGCCATAGACTTATACAGTGGTTCCATAGACATACACTTGTGCCATAGACTAATACAGTGGTTCCATAGAAATACACCAGTGGCATAGACTTATACAGTTTTTCTATAGACATACACTCGTGCATAGATTAATACAGTGATTCCATAGAAATACACCGGTGCCATAGACTTATACAGTGGTTCCATAGACATACACTTGTGCCATAGACTAATACAGTGGTTCCATAGAAATACACCGGTGCCATATAATTATTCAGTGGTTCCATAGACTTATACAGTTTTTCCATAGACATATACCGGTGAAATAGACTAATACAGTGGTTCTATAGACATACACCGGTGCCATAGACATACACCGGTTCCATAGACTTATACAGTGCCTTAGCTTTCTTAAACAGCAAAATGCTTGCATGTATGTGGTCCATGCATATCTTAAGTCATGACCTGACCCCAATTGATGCCTACCGCCGCATCAACACAACAACAACAACTACTACTACTACTAAATATAACAAAGGCCATACAAATGGGGTCAGGTCCTTAACACATTGTCCGATACACAAGTACACACACACAATCACTGCTAGCAATTATTACCGTATTAAAGTTTTCATATATACATACAATTTACCAATACAAATTCTATTACAGTCTATAATATTTTTGAACAAAATTTGTTTTAATTAACTTTTGGAAAAATTTAATTAAATTTCAAACACATAAAATTGATTAGCTATAAATTACTTTTAAGATAAAAAAAATGAAATATAAAAAATATTTTTTAAAGAAATTAGAATTAAAAGTTAATTCATTTAGAAAACATGTGTATAAGTCTATAGCACAGGTGTAAGTCAATGGAACCACAGTATTAGTCTATGGCACCGGTGTATGTCTATGGAACCACTGTATAAGTCTATGGCACCGGTGTATGTCTATGGCACCGGTGTATGTCTATGGAACCACTGTATTAGTCTATGGCACCGGTGTATGTCTATGGAACCACTGTATTAGTCTATGACACCGGTGTATGTCTATTGCACCGGTGTATGTCTATGGAACCACTAGTAAAACTACCATAATAAAGATTATATTTTATTATGTTTTTCACTGGGGAGGAACTGTACCACCCCTCGCTCGAGGGGTGGTTCAGTTCCTCCCCTTACTACTCACAATCGCTAACTTGCTTTGTGCGTAAGCTTTCCAAGCGCTATATTTCGTTTCCGAATTTATGTCATCGAAATTAATTTTGCCCATCAAATACATCACTAACGACGCGTTCACTATTCGCGTGTTTGGTGCCGCTGTTAGCAGTTTAAGTAACAGATGTGTTAAGAGAAAGTGACCTAAATTTGGGTAAAATGCTTAAACATTAATTTAATATATTAAACAAGCTTTTAAACAATTTTTATAATCACATCATCATATTATATGCAAACACACACACATTACCCAAATAATTAGTGCCGAAATGCATTTCAAAACCATCTTCTGTGCGCGCTTTCGGGTGAAAAGCCACGCCAGCGTTATTTATTAGTATATCGATATGTGACTCCTGTTCGCACACTTGTGCAGCGAATTGTCTCACCGAAGCCAGTGATGACAAGTCCAACCGAATTAATCGAATATCCACGTCTTTGTACTCTGATTTAATGTCTTCGATCGCTTTATTTCCTTTGGCGATATCACGGCAACAAATAATTACCTTTAATTTATAATTAAAATAATACCATATTTTTAATTAAAATTTAATTCAAATGAATACCTTCGCACCACGTCTTGCTAACTCTCTAGCGGTCACTTTACCGATACCTGTATTGGCACCAGTTATCACAACCACATTGCCGTTGACGTTAACGTTCCTGTCGTTGAATGCTTTTCTAATGAGAAACGCATTGCACAGTAACTCTTTCGCAAGTATGCCAACAATTCTAATGCTTTCCATCACAATTAAGTAAATATACCTTTTGATCGAACTTTCATTTGAAGTGAAAATAACAAAACTAAACATCACGTTAAATATGTTCGCACATTCGAAGGTCGACGTTGTGATGCCCGACAATGTATACATATTATACAATATATTGACAATATTAACCAAAATTAACAAAAAAGTGATGAAATAATAAAAACATTGCATTGCATCAGAAAAATTGTGTTATGAGTTATGTGTTGCGCAAACGCAGCAAAACTTTCCTTTCGTTTGTTGAACAGTATGGGTTCTGGGCATAGTTACACAGACTACAAACCTCTAGTGGGGGCCTCTCACAAAAATTATCAAAATTCGAGGGGGGGGTCAAAATCTCACCGGATTTAAACGACAATTTTTGAAAATCCCGATTTTCTTGGGGGGGTCAACTCTGGGCAAGCCCCCCTGTGTAACTATGGTTCTGGGGTAAAGGAAATGAAATTGCGTTAATGTCAACACTGACAGCGCTCTTCTAGTGGTGGATCCGTAACGCAATTGTATGGCACGACCGAATTGGCAGAATGAGTACATCACTAGTAATGATAGCATTACGCGCGATATGAGCTGCACGTAAAACTTGTCGCCGTCTGAGTCCAAGTAATATTTAAATGGCTTCGTAAGCATCGATATCACAAATGGACCCAAAAATGTTCGGTGAACGACGCCTAACAATGCATTACAAATTACCGGTAAATGCAACATTGTATTAATGTGTTTGTGTTATTGTGTGTCGCAAACCTGGAAAGATTTCGTGATCCCAACTCACACTCAAATTGGTGTTAACACTCGCCTCAATCACATCCACTGATCCACTGATGGCACCAAATGTCTAAACAAATTATTAACATTAGCCAAATAAACGAAGTCGTGAATGGCTTGCATTGAGAACGATTATTCTACTTTAGGAACGGAACTAATATCTCAAGTCTGAGCGATACCAGCGACAACTGGTGACAACGGAGATATCGATAGCGAAATCACTGCTCCCATTATGACAACTGATTTACTACTAATTCATTGAAATTATCGACAGATTATTTTCTTTATTTGGTTCGACAAGCGTTTCACTATTAGTTTGATTCACTTTTATTTGCTTTAGTTTAGTCCCGATTTCAATACCTGATATTCCTTCATAAAAAAATTTTTTTTTATAAAAATAAATACCACTTATTTGTCTTGAATTTTCCACGAACACCGAGATATATATCCATTTGTCCGGCGTGTGACATCTCATCTGAATCTTCATCAGAGTTTTGCTCAATTAAATAATGATATGAATTTGTGGTAACAATCAGACCACGAGAAACAGTGAACTGCATATCTGTTCGCTTTGACAGCTCGTGAAGCAGTGATAGTGAACTGCCTTTACCTCCACTAAACTTTCTTTGTTTACTCTCTTCTCCGACTAATCAATAACATTCTCATCGATGTCACCGATTTTGTCTAAAGTTATATCCATTGTCCGCACTTCTGACGAAGTTAATTGTAAACTTAATTTGCGAGACAATATCACTTGATTTAGTTATCGATTCATATGCATACAACTAGAAAGTAGTGTCACATAATGCAAACACCTGTGCGATAGCGAAGTATGTGTGATTGGAACGATAGCTACAAAATAAAAAAAATATTTTATATTTAAAAATGATAGGTAATATTTTTAAAACATTTTGTCACTTCATAACAGAAACAACAACATTGAAACACGTGAAGCAAATATACGTAATTTTTATTTTTAAAAAATATATTTGTTGTTATTTATTGACAATTATTGTGATATCGATTGTGTAAACATAAGTAATCGATTGTGCATTCCTATCGGTGACTGCACTTTACATCTGTTGCATAACCAACAGTATGTATTAAAATTTGTGGTTATGTCCTAAAACGCAGTCATCAACAATAATACTGTCATCGTTACAGAATATACAATAGAAATTAACTAAGTTTAATAATAAATTAATCGCAATTTAAAGCATATATTAATTCATTTTATCATATTATCGATACGCGAGCAATCGCTGGAAATGAAAAATTTTTGGTTATTCAAAACCTGTACAAAAATTTATTTAAACAAATATTAAAAAACCTGTAATAATATCCGTCGCTCAAACTGGGCTCGAGAGCGCAATACAATGTGGTTTGTGCGCCTAATTCAGCGTCAATTAGAAATATATTGAGAAAAATCCTAGTGATACACGATGGCTGTTTGATGAGATACCTTTGACCATCGGTTCGAACCGAACCGGGATGTACGCAATACACTTTGATATTAGTGTGCGCCAATTTACGAGCCAATACTCGCGTAAATAATACGATCGCTAACGCACTTTGACTGTAACCGACTAATGGCGCATAATTTTTGTCCAAATTTATGTCCGCGAAATTAATTGTTGAGATCATATACGCCATCGATGTTAGATTTACAATTCGTGTGTTTGGCGCTGCTTTGAGTGGTTCGAGTAAAAGAATGGTTAGAAGAAAGTGACCTGAATTTTGCAAAATTAATTTTTGAAGTTATTAGATGTGAAGTAGTGTTGTTTCGTTTTTTTCTAAGTAAAATAAAAAGCAAAAAATATTTTTACTTTTACTTTCGCTTAATCGTAAGTGCAATAAAGTGTTGTTCTCGCGCCCCTCTCAGCGTCGATCGCGAATATTTTGAGAAAAATTCTAGTGAACACATTGGGCTCTTTGAGGATATCTGTGTGAACGAAACCGGGATGTAAGCAATACGTGGTGACATTAGTGTGCGCCAACTTTCGACCCAACTCTCGCGTGAATAACACGATCGCTAACTTGCTTTGCGCGTAAGCGTCCGACGCGTTATAATTGTTGTCCGAATTTATGTCCGCGAAATTAATTCTGCCCTTCATATACATCTCGGACGTCACGTTCACTATTCGCGCGTTTGGTGCCGCTGTTAGCGGTTTCAGTAACAGATGTGTTAAGAGAAAGTGACCTGAAATTTGGTGACAAACATTTTAATATATTAAATAATTGAAAATTAAAATGTTGTGTGAACACCACAGCAATATTTTTGTGTACTTAAGCGTTAGTAAAGTATGGGTTAAAAATTCACACCCAAATAAAGAAATGCATTTCAAAACCATCTTCTGTTCGCACACTTTTTTAGCGAATTGTCTCACCGAAGCCAGTGATGACAAGTCCAACCGAATCAATCGAATATCAACGTCTTTGTACTCTGATTTAATGTCTTCGATCGCTTTATTTCCTTTGGCGATATCACGGCAACCAATAATTACCTTTAATTTATAATTAAAATAATTAAGTATTTTTAATTACTGTAAAATTTAATTCAAATGAATACCTTCGCACCACGTCTTTCTAACTCTCTAGCGGTCACTTTACCGATACCTGTATTGGCAACGGTTATCACAACCACATTGTCGTTAATGTCAACTTTCCTGTCGTTGAATGCCTTTCTAATGAGAAACGCATTGCACAGTAATTATGCCCACAAATCTAATGCTTAACTTAATTAATTGATCAAAAATTTCTTTTATGCTATCTCTAAATAAAAACATATTTGCGTTAAATTTATATATATAATATTACGCGTTTAAATACAGGTAAATGTTTTCATTTAAAGTGAAAATAACAAAAACTGAACATCACGTTAAATATGTGCGCACTTTCGAAGGTCGACGTTGTGATGCCCGACAATGTAAAGTGTGTCTAAATTCTAAGTATCACGGTTTAGAAAATTTTATATATCTGTATATATGAAAAAGTCCAACAAAAT
>JAQIVF010000780.1:0-18151 GCA_034698365.1 Steganacarus magnus
TTATATTATTTAACAACAACTAGTGCGTACAGAGCGTACAGAAAAAAAACATTGTGCGTTAAAATGATAGTTCACAACATAAATTGCTCATTGCTCTACTCTGTAAACTTTATCGCCAATGCCTGAAACTAATGTTTCTCTCTCTCTCTCTCTCTCTCTCTCTCTCTCTCTCCCCTCTTATTCTCTGTCTGAATACATTCACGTTTCGCTGTTGTGTTGTAAAATTGTAATTATATCTTTTTACAAATTCATGCTTTTCATTCGCTTTATTACACAATATTTTGTGTTGCCTATGATCTATTCTTATTCATTGCGTTTGCATGCATTCAATAAAAATTTAAATTCTCTTATATATTTGTAAAACATTCAAGACTATGAAAGGTCGATGCGGTGACCTTAATATTTTTAAAGTAGCAAACTAATCGTAATGATGTTTATGTCCTGAAAACATATAACCCAAACAGTTCAATCCTTAATCACTTATTTGTGTAGTAACACATCAGAAGACGTGTCACTAGTGTTTGATGCAATAAAATTAAAAAACATTTATCATTTATAGCTAAATGTGGGCACTTGTGTGTACCTAAAGTTAATAGAGTCGATAAAACAAGATTATTGCGGAAAATTATTAATGTTTTTTTTTCTCTGAAAAAAATAGTTATGGTTAAAATGAAATATTATTAATATAATTTATTAGCCAAAATGATATATAGCTTAAAATATCAAAATTAAAGTCGTTTTTTTTGCGCGCATTCCACGGCCATAAATAAATGAAATGCTCATCGCGTGCTTTAAATCATGCCCATGTCTGTTACACATGTTAAGAAAATTTTTAAATTGTTTTCTCGTTTTACATTTATAGTTATTATTATTAACAACAGGTTTGTTTCTCATAAAATAATACGCGGATAATAATTTCATTGTGAATACTTTTTTAATGAGAAGGTAATTTAGAGGCAGCTTTTGTTTCACAAACTTTCGTCAAACACGAAATATATAGTATCATTAAATTTACATTAATTTTTTTGGCTGTCGAAAAATTTGTTACCTTACCTTTCGAAATGGAAGTTTTAAGGCGGTTTTAATTATGCGAAAGTCTAAACACTAGCATTGTGGGCGAGAAACAGAGTTAAATTATTTGACAATTATAATTACTGCTCTATTTTAGGTCTAGGGTTTTTGATTTAGGGTGTAATCTGATATTTAATTGTTTCGTCTGACAAATTTAATTCAAAAAATTCTACGTCTATCAAAGACACTTTCAAATAATTTGACAATCAATGATAAATTGGCTTTTTTTTTGCTTTTATTCAAAGGCTAGAACTTATTTTTAGCAGAAATTAGAACTAAATTAATAACAATCATTCTCGTATTCTTGAACATTTCTATTGAAGTTTAGCTTTGGGTTATTGTTTTAAATGTCATTTTTAGCCGCACAAACACTTTTGTTCCAAATTAATTTTATGCCGATATATAAAAATAAAAGATAAAAGTTAAACCAAGTTATACAACCTAATTATAATTGCATTTCGCCATTGCGTTACAATATTAGCATCATTATTATATTGAAGTGAATACAGACAGACACTGCCAATGCAATGCAATGCAATATTTATGTTGCCTATGAGCGCGACTCCACCTTTCATTTCACTACTTTTATATTTATATCCCTTTTATTTCACTTTTTATTATATGCTCAATAATTTTTACATATATTTAAAAGAGAATTTCTTCTCTTTTGAAAAAATGGGTTTCAAGGGTTGAGCCTTTCTTTTTTATATTTTAAAATAGAGCAACGATTTTTTCTCCTTAAGACAAATAAAAAACTTAGTTGCGCGACAAAAAGCTAAATTTAGCTATCATTGCAATTGCCGGAAATAATTGTTTGATTTATTCGCAAGAAAAACGGGAAACAAACAAAAATATAAGTATTTTAATCTCATAAGAAATTTTTGCTGCGTTTTTTAATCTCTTAAAAACATATTTACATTTATTAAGTATAATACTTCTTAGCGTTAAGTTTTCGTTAAAAAATTTAATTGATTTTCATTATCTGACAGTTTATTTCTCTTTCAATTTCTATCATGTTTTATAATATGTATTTCATAGAAACGAAACCTGATATTTACTTTAAAAGATATCAGTACCTAAATATTTTTGTAAAATCTATTCGTTAGCTGAAAATCACTTCCGAGTTGTTTCTGCTCTCTTCCACTCGTAAATAAACACACGGCAGATAAATATTATTAGAATTATTCAGAAAGAACTTTCAAAAGATTTAGAAAAAACACGTCTTACACAGTTTCTCTACGCCCTATTTTGCAACGTTTGACGTTTCGTCTTATTACTGCAAAAACATGATTAATATATTAACTAGACTGACTTCTGGGTATAATCAATGCTATTCTGATTGAATATTTTTTTAAACTCCCGAGTTTTGAATTTTTATTTTGATTATAATTAACAATGCAAAACAATTTTCTTTCTGCAGAGAACCAAAAAAATTTTTTAAGGGTTAAGAAGATTATATATTTTGGCCGTGCATTTTGTATTTACGCTTTTTCTAATCAAACTAGACTTTAATTTTATTGCCAAAAAATATTATATTAATAAAACTGTCAAATCCAATTCTCGTATTACTGGTTCTTTGCGCAAACCTTTTGTCAGGCGTGTATATTTCTCTCGGCAAATGTGTCATATCGTATCAACATTTTCCGCAAATTCCAATAATCATTAAAATATTATTAAAATAAGAGCTCTTTTTTGCCGGAAAGTTTGATGATTGAGAAGAGTCAGCGAAAATAAAAAATTAAAATTAAAGAAAATTATGAAGATATAAACCTAAAAATAATAACGTTATTATTATCGCCGTTACCATCAGATCCATTGCGCACGAATTGATGGTTATTTTTGAGGAGAAAAGATTTTAAAATGCGCTTTACTTTGAAACAGTATTAACTTACTAACTCACTAAATACCAGATAAAGCACATAATCGTAATGTTTCTTTTATGTTCTGAACTTATTTCATGCTATATATCATGTCATATCAAATATAATACTTTGTAAATATTACTATAAAAGATAATTGAATTTAAATGTTTGTGTGTGTGTGTGTGTGTGTGTGTGTGTGCCTTATATAGATTTGAATTTAGTGGGTTATGTTAGGGTAAAGGCAAAAAATTATAACATCGTTTGATATAATTTTTAGATCACAAATTTATTTAAAGTTATACGAAAATTATATTCAAAAACACATAAAAATTATTATAAATGTGCATAATTAGCGATTTTTAATACGTTCTCGTTATTAACAGATTTTTGTTCATATTATTGGGTGCATTTCATAATTTGGTTCGGATTTAAATTTATGCGCGATAAAGGAGTTGAGATTTTTTACTAAACACAACATAAAAGACAACACAACACAAGCTATTTATAAGCACATAATACTTGTAAATTGGTTTAAAAAGTATCAATATTTGCTAAAATTGATAAATTGGAGATTAAATCTGTAAAAAAGGGTTATACGTCAGCTTTGAGAATAATTCATGGGAACGTCAGTGAACTAAAAATTACTTGTCTTAGTGGGAGATTTAGACGTATCGTATGTTTCACTCGTTATGATACTAGAAAAACTAATAGTGTGGCAGCTAAATAAAGCGAAAGAAAAAAGCGTTAAATACTTGGGTATGACTGTGTGTTTGGCGAGAAAATATTGCTGCTATAAAAAATAATAAAATATCACTTATACTTTATACTACTGAATAGATTAAGAAAAAGTATTAAATTGAAAAAAGTTTACCATTACTCAGCACTCAGTAATCCCATATACGCGTGAATTACACATTTATATAAAATAGCACACACACTGGAAAATGTAAAACTCTCTCATTTACAGGTATCAATGGATAATATTAAATATTTAGAATACTACTACTACTCCTTCGTAATTTTTTATATGTTGTGAAAGAATGAAACCCACAACGATTTCATAAAAAACTACTTATTCATATTCGGCGGTGTAGTCTTGAATTATAACATGCGATTTAATTCTAATAATTCAGCAAAAAAAGCGCATAAGATTATATTATTATTACTGGTTAACTAAACTGATCAATATTTATCTAAAGGATCAAAAAGGGAATGCCATTAGGATTTTAAATTATGTTTTTTATTTTGAATAAACAATTGAAAAATAGTAATCAAAAGTAGATAAAATAAAAGTTATGTTTTGTTGAGACAATTATTTTTGGGTTGAACTCGTAAATACAACTTTTTAGTGTTTGTTATATATACCAAAGAAAAAACTGAAATTTTATTTACATTTAGAATGACATCTGAGATAAAAAACTAAAACTTTAATCAAAATTTATCAGTGAAATGTTTACATAATATCAAATATACAACTCTTTTGAAATTACTTGCTTTACCATTTTTTAAGAGAAAAAAAGACAAAATGCTTTTAAAACTTCCAGTTAAGGCAAACTTACCAGTATTAGAAGATATATGTATGTTATGTAACTTTTTTATTTTTGCTATTTTTTGAAATAAACAACAATTTACAAACTAGTGGTTTAAATGTGACCAAAAGAAAATTATTGTTTTAATAAATGAACTTGAATTTTAATATAACCGCTGTTATTATGTATTTTGATAAACTTTGAATTTATTTTTAATTTAATCCAGTATTAAATTCATTAGTAAAATGGTTTTAATACATGTTCTTACTTAATCTTTAGCTATTATTGTCAGTGTATTATTGCTTATCTTGAATAATCATATATTTAATATTCTTTTTAATTAAATTGGCATAAATAAGTTTTAATTAGAGTGAGTTTCGAAGCTCATGATTCCGCTATGATAGTGGAATATCTCATTTTAATTCATTTATCATTTGTTAATATCATTTTAAACTTATTCACTTATTATTCATGCGACTTTTAAGTAGTTATTAACAGAATAATTACGGTCTTAATAAGCCTGTAAGATATATAACTTAATAGTTAATTAGTTCATTATTTGCAAACTTATTTCGAAAAAATTAGGAGAGATAACTTATCTTCTCGAATACGTTACGCTTTATAAATAATGGCACCAAAAACTCAATTCTGTTATCACAATCAGCTAAAACTTTCTATGCATAATAATTAGCTTACGAATGTATAAATATTAAAAAGTCTATATCGCAATATTTTTATTAATGTCATATTAAGTGCGTTTAACCTTAAAGATTATTTAGTTTTTTTTCTGCTCGAATGAAAAATTATTTATAATAATTATTATATTTTACTGCCTATTTAACTGACAAAAAAGTTTATCTCTCAAATCTTATTATTATCTATTTGTTTGTATAATCTAAACCCGTAAAAAAGCGTAGGTAAAAAAATTAAAAATGAATCGATATATTCTTTATTTAAAACTTTTTTTCAGCGAAAAAAATGTTAAGCTATAATATATTATTGTGATAATATTTTTTTCTCTCCTGTACACATTATCTTCTTCTTTTGCCAAATCATTACTTTAAATCATAGATAATTGTTAAAATATGATGACCGATAAGTTACAATTGAATTGTTATCATTATCGGCCACTTATTGAAAAGCCAAGCTGTCTAGGAGTGACTATTATACCAGCAAAGTGTGTGATGTATGTGTGATAACTGTCTTTTAACTGTATAGTTACGATGCATCACTTGGTTTGAATAGTAAATCAAGTGTGTCGGTAACTGTTCGCTAATAATAGTAATGAACGTGAAACGGTATATCTGAAAACAGTTTTCGCAGATTTTCCAAATACAACCACTTCTAAAGGCGCACTGCAAGAGTCGTTAACCCTATGCGCGCAACAATTTATATAAAAGAGAGTATCTTCGGTTGAATAGAAAAACATTCTTACTTTATTTCTTTCAATGTGATTATCATTTTTAGTATCGCTATTGTACTTGTGCTTCTCTCAATTTTTTTTTTGATTTTGCCTTTATTTAGAATATAGGCAAAACTGGCACAACAAGTTTTAGGAAATATAACTAAAGAACGTAAGCGCGAGTTATGAAGTCAATTATGTATATTTTTTCTAAAATGATCGATTTGGTCGTTTCGGCAGCCTTAAGGTTCGCTTGAACCCCCTCCCAGATTACTTGAAATTGGTCTTTTTTTGATATATATATATATGCATACTTATTCACAATAATTTCACTATAATTTATTTGATAGCATTACATGCAATTACAAATTATGAAAAGATTTTACTTTTTTTTAAAGTAAATATTAGCCAATACTCCACACTATAAATCGAATAATTGTGCGACGTCTCGACCCACAGGTACTGCTAGTAATCATCCGGTGTTATATACTGATTTTATTTAATTTAAAATTAAATTTCAAAAAAATTCTAAGCACAACAATTAAAAATTTTAAGCTTAACAAAACAGTAATACAAATGGGCAACAAGTGCTATCTTAAAAAGTTACTGTTTCTAACATGATTTGTTTGTTTTTTAGCCTAACGAGTAAACTATATATTTTTACGTTACAATATATAATGATTTAATAACAGTTGACATATTAAATTTTAGTAAACAGTTATACTGTTCAAACTTTTGATACTTAGATGTACAAAAGTTTAGTTTTAAATATTTATTTAATCAGCAAAATAATTATGTTTAACAGATAAAATTGAGAACAAGCGGAAGACAGACTCTCGGATTTGCTCCGAGTGTTGATTTGCTCTGTGAATTGTTTTTCCTAACAAATAAATTAGCTAATAGTATGAGTCTTGAATTTTTAATTTGTTTGTTTACTTTAATTTTACTATAATTATAGTCCTTTAATGTTCTGCATCGAAATTATCTTTAATAAGTTAATTAGTGAAAAACCATTACAGTCTAGTAATGAGAATTGAGATTTGCTCTCAGAGCTAACAAACAAATTGATGAGAGCTTTAAGCGTGTGTTTTGCCTAACGCTGGCACATGTGGGTTCAATCAATCCCAGTGAGAAACCTTACGATATTTTGCAAACCTGTATTTTGCTAACTAACAGGTACATCACATACAAAGTTGACTTAATAGTAATTTTACTTTATTTACTGTACAAGTTTTTGGTAAAATCAAATAAATTTGTTGACAACTTATTTTATTATCCGATTTTTTAGAGAAATTTTCCAAAATTGTGAAAAAACCCAATGTTAATCACAATTTGGGATCAGGCTTCAATTTTTTATAGTATCCAAATTAGACTTTGAATAAAGTTTTTTTTTCATCCTAAATCTATTAAATGTTATTGAATTAGAATTGATAGAAAGATTAATTAATCACTCCAAGGTTTTAGGTATCATTCTATCATAATTTTTAATATTGTTGTCGCTTTGAATATTATAAATGCATTTTTAATTACCGCGAAAAGTAATTAAAAATAGATTTAATATTAATTGACTGATATTACACATTGACATTAAAGGTAAAAATAGTGAAATAGTCAATCGATGCCACAGATTTGTAACGAAACAAAAATATCACAAAATACGTTTTAACATTAAAACCAACTGCAAGTATATTAACCTTAACTTTTACCATAAAGATAACCCCTTCTCCGAGTTTGGTAGAAAAACAGTATAAAAATGATTGATGACCTAAAACATTATGGATATGTTATCAAAGTTGTTATTTGTACCGAAGAAATTAATAGTATTTTTGCATTAATTTTACTGCTTCTAAACATTCAAATTAGTGCTCTTTTCAAAACCTCTTTTTTTGCTTAAAATATTTTTTGTTTATTATTCGCGCAAAAGATTATTTTTTAATTTTCTCTTTTCTTTAGTAGAAGAAGGGGTTTATATCACTACTAATATTACAGACACTCGCAAAACCAGAGATCCTGGTTTATTTTTGAAGCAATTGCTTCGTTATTTGACTGATTATGATATCCCTATTCAATTACTTGTTGCGAACATCGAGAAACTATTTGAACACACATTTGTTATTATCGTTTGCGCCGTGTTTTTTGTTGCCAATTATATTGCACGTCGCTTTTCGTACATTAAACGCAAACACACAGCGCTGCTAGAAATAAATAGTAATAATTCATTAATATTTAACGTTAACATAATTTAAATCGAGTTTTCCATACCATACCATACCTACCCATTTCTTTTTTTGAGTCGCAATTATTTATTGCATATCTTGATGTCTCGTAAATTAATGATTTCGGAATCACTGCATCAAAACCCGACAACGGTTCACACACTCTAAAAAATATAACATTTTTTTCGGTTAAGTGATTAAATAAATGACAATAATTAAACGATTAAATAATTATTATTTATTTAAAATTTTTGCGGTAATTATTTATTCTTTGTGTATGTATTGAATTTTTTTATCTCGCAAAAAATTTGTGCCTCTTATATAATAATAAATTAAGTTCTTTAAAATGTTTTTTAAATGTTTTAATTTAATTACTTTTAATTTACGTATTGTATCGGTATTTTGTGTACACTTATCTATGCAATAATTTATTATTTAATTAAATTATTAGTTCATTAAATGTTTTTCAGAGCGAATATTTGTTTGCCCTTTTTTGCTCTCCTTTTACAAAAATGTGAAGAATTGTGATCACAAAAATTTTTAATTAAAAAATTTTAATTAATGAATTTTATAGAAATAGGAATTATCTCATGTACACGGATCTCAAAATTTATAAGAGGATGAGTTTGAGGTTAATACGATTAGAAGAAAAAAAAACTTTTTTGAGAAAAACTTCTGGAAAAATTTATTTGAAATTTGAAAAGCAATTTTGAAGAAAAAAAAATCTTCCAGCTTACACTAAATTCATATACAGTGTATGTGTTCTCTATCGATGTTTACTTTCGAGAATAATAGCATTTACGTGTGTGTGTCTCGAAACGAGATAAAGTTCTCAATAGTTTACTTATGAGATCAACAATTTTCAAAAGCAATTGAATTTTTATTGCGGAAATATACACACACATCGTATAGTAGTACAGTACTGTTACCAGTATATGTTAGTGTTATATAATTTATTTTAAAAACGTAATAATTCCTACTTTTTTGTTTGCACAAAATAATAATAACACAAGATTTGTAATATTTTTACTCTAAATGATTAAAAAAAATCCTAATATCTGTGTTAGCTTTTGATTAGAGGTTACGAAATACGGTACACATACACTACACAACAACATTTACCTGCAAAAAATTCGAATATCCATTTTGCTTTCGCTTTGCGCATAGTTTTCATTTTTTAAATACAGTGGAATGTTTTTTTGTTTTCATTGTTTAACAAAACAAAACTAAATTAAATTAAAGCATGAAATGTTTTTTTTGTTGAAAAAACGAACAGAACATGATAAAAATCTGATAACATGTTAATTAAACGAACTAATAAATCAAATTATTATTATTTTAAATGTCAAATATTTATGAAGTTCATACAAGAATGGTATCCACTGTTAAACTCTCTTAACTAAAAGTTATTAATTGCATACCACTTTAAAATCCAATTAGTTTTAATAAATAGATTAATTAATATTTATGTGTTGGTTATTCCTAAAATGATGTTATACTGTACTCTGGTTTTCTGTGAGAAAAGATAGTGTGTTAAGAGATCTCTATTTTAGTTATCCCCGTATTAATTAAGCGAAAGTTTTTCTTTCGATTTCTATTTTGGGAAAATGTTATCTCAAAAATAATTCTAAAATTATCTCGTGTATAATTTTCCCAGTAATTTTCTTTCTTTTTTTCTTTTGATGAAACACTTCGCTTTTATTCTAATATTTATTTTGAATCATCTATCTTTTAATGAAACAGTAAGTGACTAAATAAAAAGTTTTTTATATTTATCATTATAAATAATATGTTTTATGGATTATGTTCCGAAATAAATATTTATAGCATTTTTATTATTCATTCAAAGAAAAATATTGATTAAATTCACCGCATTTAGAACTTTTTTACCCCAGAGAAAAAATTATACTCACACAGAGACTTCTCTAATAACATTACGGGCATATTTAAATATGATTATTCTATATATAAAAATTATCATTTCTATTTATAAAACCTGATACTTTATTTTCATTCTTAAATAATTACAATACGCTGCTATAAAAACCGTATAACTATTTTAATGTCGAATTAATAAATCCACTGTTGCGTTGTGTGTATGCTATTTTAAATTCATACATTGCGTGTACTACTCTTACTGTATGTGATTATTATAAATGTATCTCGTATTTTTTTTAGTTAAACAATTTTTCATCCCTAGCGATGCATGCATTCGTGATTTATAAGGAATTGAAGTGAGAATGTATTCATATTGTATACAATAATAAATTACAATAATGAAAATCATTTTTGTGTCCAAAAGAAGTTTAGTGGGCCAAATATTTTTGTAACGCACACATATATATTATATGATATTCAATGCTTTTTTAGAGTTGAAATTGTATTTTTTTTCTTCTCTCTCTCTCTCTCTCTCTCTCTCTCGCTGTAGAATTACTGAATACTGAATTGTAACGATTGTAATATATAGAAAATATATAAATACAACAATGCGCGCAAACTTTGTTCGCTATGATTGATAGATATTCGCGTTTTGAGTTAACTTTTATTTATTATTATTATTATAGTAAATAATGTGTTAGTGTGTTAATTCTCATTAATTTGTAAATTATGTGCTGACGAGCACTCGAATTTGATTTTTAGTTTACGAGTCTCCCTGTCTGTTCAAGTTTGAGTTTTTTTTCGCAGAAATTTTTTTCCCGATGATTAGCGTCTATTTAAAAATCAAGAAACTGTGAAATTAGACTGCGATACAGGCAGTGCCTGACAAGAAATAAACGACACATCAATTGGAAATAATAATTTTATTCTCGATTAACTATTACTTTTTAAAACAGAGCCAAACTTATCAGAAAAATTTGTAAAATATGTTAAGAAATCATTATAAATATTTATAGGCAATATTTTATTTTATTTGTGTTATTTTCTTTCGGAAAAAAAACTTTTTAGGACACACAACACACAACTGTTTGATTTTTTTTATTTATTTAAACTTTAAAAATTTTTTTTTTAATAATACTATACACAAATAATAAATAAATCATAGACACACTAAGCATTATTTGAATTATCAATTTTTGAATTGATAATTAGGTATATCATAAGAGATTTTTGCCTCTATAATACCTTTTTACTGCACATAATATTATTGCTAAAAAGTTTTTTATTTTCATTTTTTTCTCTGTTAATTTTATTAAATATTTCTACTGTAAATATGTGAAAGTAATTGATGGTTGAATATATTTGCTTTTTCAATAAACACAGCGCAAAATAGTTGTGTTGTATATTAAATACAGTTTTTAAAATGAATGCATTGGCGAAGGAGGCGATGATAGAATACAGTCGTATGTTAATTGCGCCACAACTTAAAAATATTTTCTACGTTTGACCCAATTTTTGCAGCGTTTAAACGTTTTTAAACTTGCAAATCACATCAACAGGTGATCAATTGATTTCATTTGACAAGCAGTGTTTGACGATGATCTTCGCGACCTGATTACCCTAAAAATAATACACACACATACACCGAATATTTTTATTTGAATAAAACTCACCTCTTGCTACTAATAGCTAAAGGGTGACTTAAAATGGTTAAGATATACAAAACTCTGGGTTTTGCGGTTAACTCTCTTCATATCATCAAACGCTTTGAGCCAAAAATATCCATTAATGAAAAAAAAAGAAATATAAACTGAATTTATTCGGAGTTAAATTGAAGAAAAAAAATCTAATTAATCTATTATGTGATTTTTATTTGTTACTTAACATTGTGAGGTGACATTTATTTTTATGGGTACAGTCAACTATAGTCAAGTTTATTGATGGTTATAATTATTACATCAACCTTATTGTGTCTCCAAGTGATAAATAAACGTCATTATTGTCATTAAGCGAGCGAAAAAAATTTTTGTTCATTTTTTTAGTTATTATACACATGAAATAGTGTGTCACAAAAGACTTAGCGTTATTAGTAGTATTAAAGCCTACGTAAAAATAAAATCGCAGACGAATTGTGAATAAACTGTTAACTTGAATAGCATTAATTTTTCAATGTTGGCTTCTATAATACAATGACGATTAAATTTGATTAAATTTTTAAAATGATCTTTCAACATCTGCTGAAATTAATGGTGCATACAATGTAAATGGTTTGCTTTAAAAGCATTGATTCTTAGAATAATTAAGTCGCAATTTTTATCTATACAATCTTAATAATTAACAATGACTAATTTTATAAAGCATTCAATAAATGTGTAGAGATGGTCGATATGTATTTACCAATGTTAGAGATGGTAGTAATAAATGCAGAGAAAACTCCATTTCTGTGTAAATCTATGATATGCGGGGAATTGGGGCAAAATTAGTTTTTTTTAACACAATTAGTTTTCTTCTCGAAAAAATCACATAATCTATTGGAATTCGGGTGAACCCGAATTTTGTTGGCTTTAATTCTGAAGCAGTGCTTATGTTATTCATAAACATTAATTTAAGGATAATGATACACCTTTTTATTATTTTCTTACTTCCAGAACAATAAATAAAAGTGAACAATTTATTTTTGGTTTAAATTATAATTACTTCCAGCGCTGTGCGCTTTCTCATTACGAAATAAACGCAAAGCACATTAAGATTAATTAGCCAACCATTTAAAGGTTATTAGTCATGATTTTTGAAATTTTTAAAATTTTAATAATCGTTAAATGCATAGCGAGTTACAGTTTTGTATTTTGTTAAAATAATTTTCCCTGTTTATTCAAGGTTTCGAGTAAATTTTACAGTAATATGGAAAATATTTTTTTAAGTTAACGGTTCAGGCAAAAAAACTAAAAAGTTTTAAACATTAAAACTTTGTTTTATTGAATTTTGATTAATAACTTTTTTCGTTAATTACTCAATTAACTATGTGTGTGTATTTTTTGATTGTACAGTTAAATTGTATACATTATTTCATTAACCCTCTGTGTTCTATTCTTATTTGAATATTTATCGAATTTTATTTTGTTAACCAGTAAATTAACTTTTATTATTGTAAAAGATAATAATATAAACTATAACATTATTTCTAAAATGAAAATTCCAAGATATTATCATATAACTGAATCACGTTAGTGGTCTAATTGGAGTATTGTAATGTTTAGGCAATATTTTAATTTTACTTTTAAAGTGGCTGTTGCTGCTGCTACTGCTGTGTTGTTGGGTTGTTGTGAATTTTCGTGCTCCAAATGTGAGAAACAAAACGAAATTATTTATTTTTTTCTATGTCATATTCTAAATAATTATAATTTCTAATAAATGATTTGTTTGTTTTTAAGATTTATTTATTATTTATAAATTTTCCGAATGACTTTTGTTTTGGAAAGTTCTCACACTAGAAAAGAAATCTAATTCACTTTAATTTTATTCGAATGCGCTATAATAATAGTTAACTCAAATAATAAGAGCTAATATTAGATTTATATGCTTATAAATTACCTTAAATTATAAATTAGATTAAAGGGCGCACACATTGAGAGAGAATTATGAGAACTACTACTTTATAACGTCAGTAACACATGTTATTAGTGATGTGAAAAAGCTCAGCTTGAGCCTAAGCTAGCTTAAGCTGAGCTGAGCTAGAAGCTCGATTTTTTCGATTCTAGGAGCTTAAAGCTCAAGCTTGGAGTTTATTGAGCTTGAGCTTGAGCTTGACGCCTTCAGCTTAATGAGCTTAAATTTACTCATAATAATGAAAACTAGTAATTTTAAATACATATATTTAGTAAGTATAGCAAAATTATTTAATAAAATATGAGAAAAAAATTTGTTTTTTGAGAATTAAAATAATATAAAATAAAATTTTTACAATAAAACACTAAAAATTAAATTAACCATATGAAAGTGATTGCATCATAAGCTCTAAGCTCAAGCTCAAGCTCGAGGCATTTTTAATAAGCTCAAGCCCAATCTTATTTAAATTTCAGAATCTCAAGCTTAAGTTATATAATTTTTGAGCTTGAGCTTGACAAGCTGAAGCTAACCATTTTTGAGCTTATTCCCATCACTACATGTTATGTTATATTTGTGTGATCAAACTTTTAAATCAAAAATTATTTTCAATGACGTTTTTTCCTTATTTCTGCGCGCATTTCTCCGCATAACTATGTTAACTCGCAAAGATTTATGATCTTATTTATTTATTTTTTAAGGCCAAAATAGTGAAAACAAATTATTTAAACTGAAATTATTAAATTAGTTTTTTTTTCTGGCAAAAAATTTTCCCCACAAAATTTATGGAGTTTTCATACTCTTTATTTTCAGGTTTACTCTCTCTCTCTCTCTCTCTCTCTCTCTCTCTCTATCTCTCTCTCTCTCTCTCTCTCTCAAAACCAAAAAAGAAAGAGAGAAAGACAAGATTATGCCAGAAATTAAAGCAACGCAATTTATTATGATTATACTCTGTACGCGAAAGTATAAAAAAGAGTTATTGTAACTCTTTTTTTCTTCGCCGTTCGGCTAAAAGTTTATTTATATCTTTCAAATTATATCTTTATATCGGTCATTCATGCCTAAACGAAAGCTGTGTGTTGTGTGTGTGTGTATGTGTATTTGTATGTGCGCTGCGAAACTTGAACTGGATTCCAATCACCTATAATATAATAATTTACTGTTATGATTAGTTGGAAATTAAAATCAAAATATTAAATTGCTCGCTGCTTTAAATTTTTAATCATTAGCCTAATTCGTGTTAGCAGTGCGCGCAAATAATAACTTTTTATATTATTCATGTATTAGCGCAGAAAACCTCTCTCTCACTCTCTGTTAAGAAAATATAAAATAATTCGTTTCTGCTTATTAAAAAAAACAAATTAATTTTTGCTTTTGATAATGTTTGCTAAAATTTTAATTAATTTTTTGCGCAAACAAACAAATACATGATCGTCTAAAGTACACAGAAACTGAAAATAACTCTTTTGATAAGAAATTTTTTAACTGGTATTTCAACTCCTGTGCCGCTTTAAAATAATTATTATTTACTATTTTGGATAAAAATCTAATTTGGACATTATTATCGTGTGATACTTTCCATTGTGTGCACCGTTTTCGTGCGCACCTACAGATTTGTTTTGATAAGAGATAAAAAAGAGAGAAAAAATCTGTTACTCAACTGATAGCTAATTATTATGACATTGGCATTAAAGATAAATTCAAATAACGCGCCTCTATCGATACAATTATTGGCCCAATTATTAGTGTGCTTTTTTCCCTACAATTTAATACGCAGTCAATGATAAGCATCGATTATTTGGAAATCTGATTTCCACAATACGTTTAAATGGCAAAAAAATCCGAGTCACTGTTATTATCATTCTCCCCTTAGGAAGTAAAAGGTTAAAACAGGTTAACAGCATTTTTGAAATTATATTATTTTTTCGCCACTTATGTGAAACATTATATAAAACTCTTAACTACTTTTTAATTTAGTTAGAGTGAACAAAAATTTTTTGTGTTACATTACACAGCTAAAGCTGTGTAAGAGCTGTAACTAAGCTGTAATTCATTTCAATTTCGGAGAACGGATTGCATGCTTTCAATTTGTAGTTTGCGATGAATTTTAAATTCCTTTTTCATGCATTTTTTAATTTTTTGCTGGAATAACTTTTTAAAAAACACATCGCGCGCCACTTAGTCATTAGTATTATGAAAGGCATTTGTTGAGTCAAATAATTGACATATTTAGTTTGGCTAAAAAATTTTTGTTGCCTGTTTACACATTTCCTTGTGTTGTTGTTATTTGCATTTGCCTGTAATTTAGTTTTCTCCCTCCTTTTTTTCAAATGAAACCATCAATTAATTGCCTATAATACCATTAAGCTTTTAGTACAATAGTAGTTTTTTGAAATTAAACTAATTAGTTTTTTTTGAGTGCAAAATAAATTAACTTTAAATTTTTTTGTACACAATTAGTAATTTAAAACAAACAACGAATAAAATAATATATTGCATAAAATGTGAGTTTGATTGCTTCACTGGAATCTATGACATAAATTCATATATCACTGTTGGGGGAAAAAAATAGTTATCGTTTGCTCATCACACGCAGAATTATGATTAATTGTGTTCTCCCTGCAAAAATTATCATTAAAAATATCTGTGCTTCGATGTGCTTCGCAAGTCACTCAATGCGAGGTAAACTCCTAAGTGTTCAACGCTCACCGCAATACAGTTACAGTGTGTATTGTCTATTATAATACGTAACTGGTAGTCTCTTTTTTTCTTATTCTTAAATTGGTATGCCTTTTACTACTGATGCGAAAATATCATTAGACCATCGATGTATTGTCATTGTTTCAGAGCTTCTATTTTTAAACTCCCATATATACGCGCACACACTTTATTAACAATAAGAGAGTTGTGGCATAAAAAAATAAATAATTATTATTATCATTTGGATATAATAATATTAAAGTCTATTAGATTTGGTGTACATTTTCCCACATAAAGAGGTCTCTCACTATTTTTTATGTATGTGTTTGTGTGTGTATGGAAATTCAAGTCGTGTTCGCGAAAATTAATATACTGAAAAAACCGCTGCAAAAACTGGTATGTAAATTATATAACTGGAGAAAAAAACATTATGAATTATGAAAATAATCAATTTTTTTGTGCACTTTTCTGTAATGATGTCAAAATAGTAAAGAAAGAAAGCATCACTGAATAATAGCCGTCATTGATAGCTATGCAAAACTCGGTCAGTGGTAAAAAAATGCTTATTGAAGAGAAGTTTTTTTTATTATTATATTTTATATTTTCATACTTTTTCATTATATGTCTAACAAAAAAACGTGTATGTATACAACGTATTGAATTAACTTAACATTTACCGCTGGAGTTATAGTAACCCAACTGTGAATTTTTTTTTCATTTTTCGATTTTTTATATATAATATTTAAAAGGCTTTTGAATATTACTACTCTAACCTTATCCTCAATAATTTTATTTCATGAATGATGCTGTTCATCCCCTGCGTTCGTACGCCTACACCACACAATATTTTGATTTGTAATCATTTCTAATATAACTGGCGAGAAAAAGATAATGCAATAATTTTTTTCTATCTATCTCTCTCTCTCTCTCTCTCTCTCTCAATAGGTTTAAATTAAGCATCCATTGACATAGAAAAGAGTCAAAACTCGCATTCACTTTACAGAAGTGCTAAGTGTAAGTGTGAACTGAAGTGAAGTGAAGTGAATTTTGCTCTGCCGTACAATAATAAGATTAAAGTAAATAAGTTTACAATTTACATTCTTTGCGGTGCAGATCAATTTCCAATGCGGCGGTCGTTGAACGTGAGACCTACTTTATCAAAGCCGCAAAAACAGTTTTCAATCGTGAAAGAAGTGCTGCAGCACTGCTTTTACTTCTTGAAAAATATTGTGTATTGAAGTATACATGCGCTACAGGGTAGCAAACCGAGTATTGAAGCATTTTTATTTAATCATTTGTGCTGACTTTTATAGCGATTTTTTTTCTCGCTCAGCTGTCAATTGGTTGGGTCATGAATAAGGAAAGGAAGTTTAAGACCGTATTTTGCCTGTTTTAAGACCTTAAAAATGCCCAACAAAACTTCAAAATAAGACCGTATATACATTTTTTTAAATGACATTTTTTAGTGATTTAGTATCATATTTTTTTAATCAAACGAATTTAAGTTGAATGAATTACAAAATGGTAATTAATATTGTAAAATTTGCAGCAATTAATAATTTTCGAAACATCTATTCATACAAGAAAGTCGTCGATGTCTTAAACTTCCTTTCCTTAGTCGTGAATGATAGACATGTCTCTTTTATTGTAATTGCATTATACACGGTTGTATCACAATCGTTGAAATTTGAGATAGAGTTTATGTAATACCGTTCACACTCAACCACATTCAATGAGACCAAACAGACATCCCATTTCCCAAATTGTCACCCTCTCTATCTAATTCACTATTTCACTATTAATTGCGCACTCAATTCACTCTCAATTTGATTGCCCACACGTATAAACACAACTTGCGCTGTTATTGCTGGCGCGCAGCAGGAAGTGAAA
>JAQIVF010000781.1:0-18142 GCA_034698365.1 Steganacarus magnus
TTTTTTTTAAATATTCCATTTTAATCAGTCCACACACAAATTATTATTTTTTTAATCTTGAAAAATTCAACCATAAATTAAGTTAAATATGCATTTAATACTACTACTAAGTTTATTATTTATCATTAAAGAATAGTTTTATTAAATTTATTACATTTCAATAACTTAATTCGAACATAAAACAGCCAACTCATTAAAATCGGTTAAAAAATTTGTTTCATTCATTCACTCACACACAGTATTAAATATCACCACCGAATAAAATTTACAAATCACGAACTTTTTAGGCGCGAATACAGGTTTTAAAAATATATCTCGATTTGTTTCTAACAAAAGTCGCAAAACACGTTAAATAGCAGCAAAAATAGAGGAAAAATAGTTCCAAAATTAGTTGCACGTAAAACCGCGAATCATCGATAAAATCACCAAATATTGCGTGATTGATGTGATTGTGATTCATTTTGATGTGACACTAACATAATACGTAAATAAAATACAATTAAATTAAACTTATAACGATAAATAAAAAATCATTGCACAAAATATACCTTTTATAATAATTCAGTAATAAAAGATTTAAATCAAAATAAATATTATTTCTATTAATAATAAAATATAAATTGAAACTTTTTCGAACTGTACTGCCTTTTTAGTGCTGATTAAAATAATAAAATGCCAAATACAGCTTTGTTCAAATCCCATGTACTTATATTAGTTATCGAATTGAATTAAAATATTAAATAAATCACAAATGTGTTCAAACAGTACAATAAACTCGCTCTCACTTACAAACTAATTAAGATGAAGGAAATCCGTTGCAATTACAAGGTAAGAAAGTGTCGAAATTTTCAAGGATTGTCAACTATCTCTCAAAATAAATACGCACTAAATTTTGTTTTGTACAATAGTTAGTTAGACTCTAGTCATTTGAACTGTTTAGGCATACGTAAACTGTTAAGTATTGTCACTTATTGTGTACTGTGGTATGTTTAGAAAAATTTATAAATCTATAATAACAGATATAAGTGCTAATGGTATGATTTGAACTAAGATCTTACGCAAGAAATTTTCACATATCTGCACCCTTAGAAAATCTGAAAAACGTGAGCGCAGGAAAAATCTACATTTTGAAAATTGACGCTTAAATCCGTTAAGCTTTGATGACAAAGAACTTTGAAAATTTATAGAAGGCTATTCTATTTCAAATTGAACATACAATCAAACTTGTAACCCGAAGACAGGTTTAAAATACTTGCTTAAACAATCTTACTTTTTGTATGATTTAGTGATCAATTCGTGATTCAGTTTTAAAATTTTTGTCAAGGCTTTAAAAAGCAAATGTTTATAAATTTGTTAATTAGGGAATTTAATAGAGATTAATAGGGGTACGAGCGACTAGCAGTCACATACCTACTCATTATTTAAGACTGCAATATTTGCAAAATTCAATGGACCCCAAATTTGGAACATTTTAATTTTTTTATTGCTTTACTCATGCAAATTATTTTTGAAAATCAATATAAATTAATACAAATCAATATTTAATAAATAAACAATAACAAAACATTCATAAAATACCTCACTTTCTTGTAATTAAATCAGTTATTAAATTCTAAAATACATTACAAAAAGGCAAATATCTGAAAAATATCCTGAAATTGAAGCTGTTTAGTCCAACTTTTTGCGTTACATACAGACCGACGGACGGACAAATCTAAAAGATCGAATTCTTTCAATAAAAAGTGAGCTAAAAAATCTGTATACTGTAGTGCCTTTAATTCTTACATTTACATTAATACAAGTTTTATGTAAAATTCACAAGGTTTTATGCATCTTTGTTATTTGAATGACAAAGCGTCATAAGAGTAATTTCCCGGATTAAATGACAAACTCAACAAAAGTGAATAATTCATAGTAATGTATAGTAAATCATAAAACTGGTCTCAGCAACATTCTAACCTATTTTAAAATTGTCGTTAAAATTTGGTTAGTTTAAAGGACCCCATTATTTTCTATCAAAAACCAAAATTTGTCGACAAAGTACCCCTGAGATTAGTGTTAAGATATAACAAGGAAGTGATAAACTTCTTGCAATCGAGAGAACTGTGAACAGACAGACATTGTCAAAACCATAAGCTCTCTCTCTCTCTCTCTCTCTAAAAAATTTGCTTAAGAAAATTAAAATTATTTCATTGCTTTAAGAAAAAGGACAACAAGTACAACGAAGAAGTATCATCAAGATTTAATTAGCGATTTGTTATGACACGTAAGCCTAACATGAAATAAAAAACTATTGATTTATCAATCAAATACTTGTAGAAAACAGCAATAACAGTACTGAGTGGTAGACTTGGCAACTGAGTTGTGATAAGTGTTATTAAACATACAAGCGATAACAAACTGTCTTTTTATAATAATTCACACTTATTTTGAAAGAAATGAACTGATAATTTTATTTTTGATTTAATTTACGGTTTTTTTAGTTAATTTGTAATTTTCTTAATTATTAACTACTACTTATAATGAGTGGAAAAAGTGATGGAAAGTTTAGCATTTATAACTCACTAATTCGTCAAACACTGGTGCCACTATTTCTAATGGTCACTACGCCTATTGTGGCGATAATATTCCCCTATATAATAGTGGCCAAGAATAGTAACCTAAAGCGAAGTTTCGTGCTCGACTCTCTTAAATATACATTGTTAGAGGCGTGGAAATCAATTAAATGGTACGAACATATATTTTTCTGTACATTTACAGTATTCTAACTTTTTTTCACACAAAATTTTGAATAATTATAATTTTACCTTGAAATTCATAGAAATAAAATAGCGCTGATTAAAATTATTTATTAATTATTTCTCTTTTTAAATTTTTGAAAGCAATAGAGTGATTTAAATTTAATTTTATGCTTTCTAAAATAATTTTACGCATTAACAGACTTAGTATAATATTTCATTGAGTTTTTTCTTCTAAGTTTTTATCAGCTGCACTCTTAAAATCAGTTTTTGAGATTTATTATTAGTGATATTTTACAATTTAAATTTGCAGAAATCTTGATAGTGTAAAAAATTCACAATAATTACTAACTTTGTAATTACTAATTATTAAATTTCTCTGAGAATCACAGAGATAGAGTAATAGAGGATAAAAAGTATAAGTCACATACATAAATGTCATAACACATATTACAGATAAAACTTTTAAGAATATATAAAAAGAAGTTAGCAATGGGGTATTATTAATAGGAAATATATTAATAATAGCAATATTAAATTAGGTACGACTTAGAGTGCTGGTCATTAGTGACAGGACTTCTATTATGGGGTATAATTTCGTTGCACTTTCCGGGACGCAAATATCACGGTCCGCCCACATCTAATGGATTTCGACCAGAATATTGGGATTCAGGATTTCGATTCTACGTGATCTCGATGTTAATCGCGGTTCCTGTAATCGCCAAATTTTCTGTACTGCATTTCTACTACAAAATTCCAACATTGATTGCTATTCTTGCCGTATTCGGAGCAGTATTCTGTCTAATACTCTATATTAAAGGTATAACTTGTAATATTTAATTTCATTGTCACAACTCATTTATTTTGTTATTTTGAAAGGTTTGTTAATACCGGATCCCGGAGTTTGTGATATCACCAATAATCCAATTTTTGATTATTATTGGGGCGTGGAGTTGTATCCACATATCGGGCCATTTGTCAGTCTCAAGATACTGATCAATAGCAGATTCGGACTCTTTCTCTGGCAATTAATCGTATTAATCGCATGGAAAAGTAATTACGAGTTATATATAGCGAGTTACAATCGCGGAGAAATCAATTGGCCATTAACTGCATCAACGCTGTTACAGACTATCTATTTGGCAAAATTTTATTACTGGGAAGATGGTTATATGCAGGTAATTATTATTTTAATTAATCTATAAATTTTTTCATTAATTTTGTCTTGAGAAAGTTAAATAATTAAATAATAAAATAATTTCTTTAAATTTGTTTTTTAAGACAATCGACACATCGGTTGATCGGTTTGGTTACTACATAGCGTGGGGTTGCATAGCATTTGTTCCCGGATTTTTTACGCTCACAAGTTTATATCTTGTTAAACATTCACCGATCGAACACTTCGGTGTGTTAGCATTCACTATCACAATGAGCGCTGGCATCGCAGTGATCGGCCTAACATATTGGTCCGATCGACAGCGACAAATAGCACGGCTCAAGAACGGCAAGTGTAACATTTTTGGCAAACCGGCCAAAGTTATTCGGTAAGCTTAGTAATAGCCATATATATAAATACAGTATACAGTATATATATTTAGTTATAATGCTTAATAGAGCGAATGTAATAAGCTATACAGAGTATATCAATATTTATCGATTTATTTTTCTAATGCACATATAAAAATAGATTTTCTTTTTTTCTTGCATTGTCTCAATTAAAGCGCGACATACGTCGATGATTATGGTGTCACCAAACGAACAATTCTTCTCTGCTCTGGTTTTTGGGGAATCGCTCGCCACTTAAACTACACGTTTGAACTAATGTCAGGCCTTTTATGGTGTTTGCCGGCACTGTTTGCGAGTCCAATACCTTATTTCTATTTCATATTTCTTGTGATACTGCTGGTACACCGCATATCACGTGATGATGACAGGTGTTCGAAGAAGTACGGACCGTTTTGGGCCGAATATTGCAAACTAGTACCATATAAATTGATACCATACATATTTTAAATGTGTTGTTAGAAGTAACGCATCGTTATTATCAGCAAATTTTAGATTTTCTAATTTTTTTTAAATTCAGACAAATGGAGACAAGCGCATAAAAATATATTACAAAAATTTACTATTAAGTAGATTAAACTACTATTATATGCACACTTTATATTTTTCAAACTTTTCAAGAAACATAATAAAATAATGAATGCACAATACTTGTAATAGCAATTATAGGTGCTATGATGTAATTGTTGACAAAGATGAGGGTCTTTGCACAGGTCTGAGACCGCACAAAATCTGAAAAACCTGACCCTACGAAAAATTGTCCGTCGAGTTTTTGATTTTTGAGGCCAAAATGAGAAAAATTTGAATACATATCGCTGAGAACCATACAGCTTTGTATGATTGTGTTCCACTATGCTTGCAATCCAATACACTCGTAAGCCAAACTTACGTTAAACAAAATTGTTTAAACTACCTCTTCATCATTTTTATTAGGGATTTTTGCAATTAATTAAAAATATTGTCCATAGTATTTGTGAAATATTAAGAATTGCACACTATTGTTGTAAAGTGCATTTGTTGAATGTAAAATAAATAAAATTAATGTACTCAATTCTTTCTATTGATTTTCATTTTTAAAAGTATAACTATATGTAACTTACTTTTGGCAACATTGTTGAAACCAAATTTAGTAATCAGATAAAATTATATAAATACCTTTAACATCATTAATGCTCAATTAAATTTAATGTAAACTGATTTAAAAGTTCAACTTTACCGGCTTTATATGATTTGAATTTTTCTGTGCCACGTAATTATTGTTGAACGCATTTTTCAAATTGTTAAATACCTTAAATTGTTTTTATTTAATAGTAAAAATAATGAAGTAATATTAAAAGTTATATTATAAAATAGCAAAATGAATGTGATCTCACTATGAATGTTGATTCTTGTTTAATTTATACAAACATAATAAAAATTAAATTACAAAACTACTAAAAAAAGTTGTGTGGTGTCTGATGTGCCACACAATCATGTTTCTGATGAAGATATTTGATTATTTTCCAAAAATTTCGCTGGCATTTCAGATGAAATTAATTTAGATGTTGGCATTATTTTGTTTCGCAATTTTGGCGAATCATTCAAATTTTGCACATTAGAAAAGGACGGCATAGAAATAGGTCGCGGAAAACTGTATCTATCTTTGCCTGAATTAGCATTGTTTAAAAGAGGCGATGGCGGGGCAGGCATAGCTTTGCGAGCAAATAATGATATGCATGGCAATTCGGGCACTGTTTGCTGGTTTAGTTGAGGTTTAGCGAGTTGTGGCGCTAATGGCGAGAATGTGCTCATATTGTCGGACTGATATGCGTTCTGTTTATACAATCTAGAAATTATTTTTGGCGAGTTTGGCGCTGACGAGTAGGATGGCGGCGAAATTACTGCCATTCTTTGTAGCGGTGGAGTCGAGAACATATTAAAATTTTGTTCAGATCCTATAATAGTGGTTAAATTTTTTAAATGGTTCATGTTATCGTAATCCAACATTTAAAACTTACGTATAGTGAGATTAACGCTGTTATAATCATAATTCTCATCACCGAACTCACTGTTTTCTTGTTTAATAAATACCACCGCATCGTGAACTGAATGATAAACGTGTTCAGTCGGGATGTGAGCGAAGAAATCGCTTCTCTGAAGCATGGTTTCGATGTGATACTGACATCCGCTCATAATTGTGGTGATTTCGATCTCTTTGAATGTGTCCACTATTTTGATCAACATATCAATGCCAGTCGTATCGATGTACGAAAACATGGAGCAATCTATGATGATATGAGTTGGAAACGAGTTTGAAACTTGATTTCCATTCTCTTTGTCTCGATCTCTATTTTCAATGTTAAGGTTATTTTTGGCTTTTTTCAATTTTTTCTTAACATCACTAAATTAAAATGAAAAAGTTTATCATTTCAGAGTGGTTTCACTTATTAATAACAGAATCATACTATATATCGACCACAGTTCTCGATTCCAACTCGTTTTGAAAGTATTCAATGTTCGCAAAATTCAATGGACCACAAAACTGGAATATCTTCACTCTTTCTACTTCTTTCGCTCTCTTGTATTTGTTAATCGGAACATAGATATCGGATTTATCGATATTGCCGAGAATGTAAACTTTCGGTCGTTGAGACTTATAGATCAATAAAATCACTGAATAACCCAAACCAATATAAGTTCCCAAATCTACGTTCAGCACAATAACGCTTATAAATGTTACCATCCATATTGACTAAATAATTATAAAAAATTATTGTTTTTAAAAAATGAGTGTAAAAAATTTAAATTCTAAAACACATTTAGCATATAATCTAGTAATCATTATTAAGTTCGAATCACTTACAGAGTCTACTTTCGAAACTTTCCAGAAGCGCATAAATTCTTTCATTTTGGCGAATAGTGATACGAGTGCCACAGATATGCACGACGCCAGTACACACTGCATCGCAAATTCAAATTATCAATGAATGATTATATGATATTTTATAGAAATAAATAAATAAATTTTAAACTTACATTCGGTAAGTTCTCCAAAAGCGAGCCCAATTTTAGAATCACCACAACAAGACAGCAACAGTTAACTAGACTTACAATCTATAAAAATTTATATAATTAAAAATATGATAATCAATTAAAAGTAAGAATTAACCTGTGTTTTTCCACCAGCGGTGTCTTGGAGAGCACTTCTTGAGAGAGCAGCTGCGGATGGTATGCATTTGAAAAAACACGAAAATATATTGGTTGCTCCCATTGCTAACATTTCTTGATTGGCATCGATTCTATATCCATGCTTTGATCCATAAATTTTTGCAATTGACGCCTATATAAGTTAAAATTTTATAAAATACATAAATTAATTATTAATTACGATATACTGAATATTTTAATTATTTTTAAAATTCTAAATTAAATCATTACAAACCGTGATAATATACGCCACAAAAGCTACAGGTATGCAATTCGCCCACATGTGTTGAAATAATTTTAAATTCGGGATCTTTGGCGCAGGAAATCTTTTGATTAAAAAATTTAATTAATGTTAAAATTTAATTTTATTCCTTTACCAAAAAATGCGACCATACATACCCATTGGGAATATAACCGACAACGTGAACATGATATTCTTCCTCTAAATTCAGATAAGTTGAAGCAAGAGTACCTCCGATCACAATCAAAAGTTCAATAGGAAATGGTGTTTTAACTCCTAATTTTTGAGTCTTTGGATTTATTAAGAGTTTAAACACCAATAGTATGACGAGAGCAATCACCGATATTGTTAGTGTCGCGAGATGTACTTCTGTGATCCGCTTAAAAACATCGATAAACGTCTTAATCAAAGCTAACGGACCGCTATAGTAGGCGTAATCAACACCCAGTAAGTAACGTAACTGAGTGGCGAAAACGTAAACCGATGCCGAACACATGAATCCGCTGATAAATTCTTCGGACATATAGTTGCTAATAAAGCCCAACTGAAGTATTCCGCACACCAGCACATATACCCCAATGATTGCCGCTACCATTATAGCTATGTCCACGTTTTCAAGATCAGGGAATTGGTCATTATTTTTCAATTGATTTTGTAAAGCTATTACAATATTTCCAGTCATCAACGAAACGATAGCGAATGCTCCAAATGCAGCGTGCATTGAGGAACCCAAGAAAGTGTATAACAACGATGGAAAAAACGAAGAGTATATTCCATAAACCGGGTTGACGTGCGCTATAAGGCTATAACCCATACCTTAAAAAAAATTTAATTATCATTGTTCACATAAATTTTAATTTTTAAAAATTCACCTGCATTATTAATATGATATTCAATATTAGATATTTGATATAAGGTTGATTTACTTAATTTAATCAGTTTTACACCATACATAGGTATTACAGAGAAGTTTAGACTTAGAGAGTATTTCAGAATATTGATCGTGAGATACTTTCAGCTTCGAATTCATAGGAGGAACTTTACCACATTATTTTCAATGGAAATTTTTCATATTCTGATTTATTGAGTTTTAAAAATCAAACTCGTAGTCATTGAAAAACATTTTTTTTAAATTTCTGGGTATATAGTAATTTATCAAAAAAATTTTCGAAGAAGAATAAGAACATTCAAAGTTTGAGTTTGCTTTTAATAATTTACTGAAAAAAAACTGATTGAACCGATAGGTAATTTTCTATCGAAAAAATAAAAATTTCTTATTTAAATAAAAATTTCATTACTATCTTTTGGAACAGTATTAGATTACATTTTACATTTTAAAAATAGTAAACTAATAGCTTTTAACTATTAACTCGTAAGTTCCAATATCGTAAGTTTTATATTAAGAATAAGCTTAAAATATAAAAATCTTTTATTGGTTATAATTACTTTGCGGCACTTGAAAGATCGCAATGGTAAAGCCAACCAATATATCCGCGACCAAACACTCTTTTATATCGTACTTTGGCAACCAATTAAGTATCGGTATTAACGATTTTACTCGACGAGTCCATGTCTTCTTTCGTAAATCTGGCTTTAATTCGCTGATCTTTTCGATCGCAGTCTTATGCGTACTAATTTGATCATATTCTTTGTTAAATTGCGGCAAATTATACGCATATCTATGTATGTTCAACGACGGCGATGGCGGCGCCGATTCAATAGTTCTTACTTCATAATTTTGATTGTGATTCGATTGTGACATATTAGCAACTTTTTAAGTTTTAATAAGCCTTAAAAAATTATGGATTGCTCATAACTAAGAACATGAAACAAGTGGTTCGCATCTTTTATAATTTTCGGCGATGAAAAAAATAATTAATTGTGATGATGCCATAAACAGTTTAATTATATTTATTATTAACTAATAAATTATAATCTTATCATCTTTATTTATTATTTATCATAAAATTTTTATAATGATCATACATAGTGATCATTGTATTAATTATCCTGTTTTTTAAAAAACTATTTTTAAAAAAAAAATTTATTATATAAAGAAGAGATCATATACTTTAGGTTGTATTAATTATATTATTTTTATATTAAAAATTTAATCAAGAATTTTTAAATATAGCTAAATTTTAGTGTTTCAAAATAAAAAGAAAACAGTACAAAATTGTAAAATCCTGGAATTGGGAGCGCGTGATAAAAAATTATAGTAAATTATGATTAAATCATAGACACATCGATAAGATAGCGTTATTTTTAACGCCATTCAGAAATATTAACTGTAAGAATGAGCGTTATTTTTAACGCCATTCAGAAATATTAACTGTAAGAATGAATGAGTAAAAGTTAAAAGCAGTTATTATTGTGGTCATAAAAAAATAAAAAAATATCTATAAAATTTATTTGAAATACCGAGTGTTAACGCAAAAATTAGTACTCGCAAGAAAATAAATGATAACGATGTCGGAGAGAGATAAACATTTGCGTAATTTTTTTAATTTTTATAGTTTTAACAAATAATATTGTTTATATATTCTTTAATTAATTTTGAACAAACAATAAGTATATATGCTTGTATTTGTATAAAAGTATTAATAAACTGTAGTTTAATTTTACTAATATGAGAACAATTGATTCATGACTTCAGTCAAATAAACCTTAAATTATGATTTGAATTTTGTTATCATTAAAAGCAATCACAAAAAGCGCGTGATGTGCACGTTTATATCAAAAGATAAAAAACCGGAAAAATCTAGTTTTAAAATTTCTAGAAAACTTTTGAAGATACATAATCTGCTTTTATATGTGTTGTAAGAATATAGCACTGAAAAACAATTGAAAAATCTTGATAAGCAATTATTAGTTTGAATTTAACAAACCCCACAAACACACTTTCTGGCAATACATTCAAAATATCTTTACTAATAAAGTTTTTATCTCGAAAAAAACAAACATTCGCTAAATAATTTCGGTCGCCTTAGTTTTTTTTGTTTTTAACTTTTAAGTTCCAATATAAAAGTTAAATAGAGTTTAGCGTAAGTAACATCTTTATAGATACTATTATTTTGGTTGTGGTTGTAATGTTAATTATAATCCTGAATGAAGAAAAATTAATTATACAAATAAATTCAATTATACAAAGTTCATCATAAGTTATTATTATAATTATTTTTTATTTCATCTTAATCTAATTATTTATTATTTCATTTTAACTTTAAAAGAGTGAATACAGTACGAAACAAATCCAAAGATAAGCGGATAAACAATACACGTCATGAGTATTGGAGTTTGTGTTTCCTATACTTAAAAGAATACTTTAAAGAATTTGTTTGAATAGCGTGCATGTATGAGTTAAATGATTTCTTAAAATAAAATTTCTGAATTCATTTTCAAAATATTCAATAAAAGTTTAATTAAAAATTTTTTACAAGATATATCTCTATATACTATTAGCGAATCTCTCTCCGTTAACAGCCTTGGTTAACAGCCTTCACACTCACAAACTGTTCATTTCATACACACTCCCGCGTAAACCCTTTTATTGCATCTCATATACTGTTTAAACTTTCAGCGATACTTTACTTACTGCATCGTAGATACTTCACTGTGTTCTTAGCTATGGTTTAAAGATGTAGACCGCATATGATTACTGTGTTGGGTGGGATATACCAGACCATTTATATATAGTAAAATTATTTAAGTTTCTCAGAATGCTATACAACCAAATGTAGAGTTTTTTTTACAGATTAATCGTTGCAAATGCAACGGGTTTCACTAGTGGATAAATATATAAATAAATTCGTCAAAACAAGCTCTAAACATGGAATATTTACTATATTCATAAGTTGCAAACAGTAAAGTTATATTAACTTTTGTTAAGTTTACCACAACTTTATGTAACCATAACAACTGCCAGGACATCAAATTCATTCAAACAACAATAATCTATTATTATATGTTAGTAGAGAGTATCATATTTTCATTCAATTTTTTTGAGCCCGACTTATTTTATTTTGCTTGAGAATTGAATTTCAAACAACTAATACGACATCAAAAAATAAGATGTCAATCGTGGCAGCAACAGCTGTGGCCAAAGAAATACCTCCGCTCGAACGCTACAACTGGTTGTATCACATTTATTACGTGCGCGGAGAGTGCGACGAATGCGTTAAGCAGATCGAAAAGCGCAACACTTATAGCGAATACGCCACTTATCTGATCGGACTCATCAAACTAAGACAGGGCGACGCGAAAAGTGCGCTCAAGTGCTTTGATTCGCTTAAGTCGATCAATAATCCCACTTATATTAAAGTTATCGCCAGATGTTTGATGCTGATGGGCAGACACCAGAATGTGTGCGAATTTATCAGGGAATTCGGTCTTAAGATAGCGCCAAACGACTGGCAATTGTGGTCACTATTGGGTAATTCGCTGTTATATATGGGAAACATTACTGCAGCTAAAGAGGCATTTCAAAACGCACTTCAGACTACTAACCAAATCGAGCCATTTTTATCGCTGGCTCAGTGTCATATCGCTGAAGCAGACAATAAGGCTGCGATTTTCGTGCTCAGGAGAGCCACTGAGTAAATCAGATTTTTTTTAAGATATTAGCTTTTAGTGCTATTTTTTTATTCCAGATTATCTCCCAATGATTTACAATTAACCACCAGACTTGGAATTTTGCTCTTAAATAATGGAATGACCAGCAAAGGCGTGGAAAAAATACTTCAAATACAGCACCAGGCGAACCAATCAGACTTATCTGTGGCCATCGCTATCGGAGCGGTGTTGCAGGAGGTGAAGCAAGACATAGAGGGAGCGCTTTATCGATACAGAGAGACTAATGTGTTCGAAAGCCCTGCGCTCTGGAATAATATAGCGCTGTGTTTCTCAATGCGAAAAAAATATGTGGCAGCAGTCAGTTGCCTGAAACGAGCGCTTTATCTTAATCCACTCGACTGGCGGATTAACTTTAACCTCGGTTTGCTTAATCTTCAGCTGCGACAGTATGCGAGTGCGTTTCACTTTCTTAAGAGTGCGGCTTCGAATTATGGAGGAACTGATCCGAAAATATTGTCACTTATCGGTTAGTACTATACACACGAGTGCTGTTTTTACTTTATCTTAAATAGTTTTTTAATAAAAATGTATTGTATTCGTACGAAAAAGGTATTTGTTTGGAAAACTTAGAAGACACGCAAAACGCGCGTCAGGTGCACATCACTGCATCGAAATCGAGCGGTGAATCGCAAGCGTTACCGCTTCTTAATTATGCGATATTTCTATTCAATAACGACAAAAACGAGAATCGAGACACTATTATAGAGCTGATGATGGAATACGAGCAATGCTGGCTTAAGAGGAGGCAGAACAGCCCTGAATTCGACGACAACATTATGAAAACTGCCACCAAATTGGCGAACATGCTTAGCGTGTCGAAACATATGGCATGGCTTAAGGAGAGCGATGATACTGCAAATGCAATGCAAGCGCAAATTATTAACGGCAACAACGCTTCTAGTGGTCTAATACTAAATGCCAATTCTCTACCCTTTTCGCAAACCAATGCCATTGTTAGCCCTAACGAATCCTCGAGCGCTGATTCTATCGGTTAAATAGAGTCGCGCGCTTAATAATGTTATGGATTTTCATAATCTTGAATGACCACCGTTTATTGATTTTTTCTATCAGTTATAATATTGTTAAATAACGCGTTTGTTGTTATCCGTTATTGAGTAAATTTTAAATGTTTAATTGATTTTATATATATGATATGAGAATATCTTATTTCTGAATTAAAATATCGAAACAAACGAACAAACAATAAAGTTTCAATTTATTAATCTTTCAATTTTATATCAATATTGCCATTGAAATATGTCGGACGAAGATAGAGAAAAACCTCCCGGTTGTCATTACTTGCGAAGCAATAAATCGCTTATAATCCAAAACACTCCGGGATGGGAAACCATACCCGACACTATTGTGATCAACATATGTCTTTGCACCGTAAGATTTTGTTATTATTTTAATTTAATTTAAATACACAGTAAATAATTAGACATTTAAAAATAATGCTTTTTAAATTATAATTTATGATATTGTAAGTGTTTGTTATTATAAATATCAGGTACTAATACTGATTTTTATCATTCTTCGATGGCGAGTAAGGCAAACCAGAGCACACACTGGAGTTAATAACCAAATAAAGTAATATATTCTCATTTTTATATATGTGTTTTGAGATTTTTATAATAGCTGTTGATTCTCTAAAGTTTGCTGCATTTCATTTATGGCGATCATCGGCAAACAGACTTCACTGATAGAGTCACGCATAAGACTGAGAAGAAACTGATAAATCGAAAGCATCGGTTGGCGTATTTGCCAATAATTCTTCACGCCTACTCTAATGCCATTAAAAAGAGTCAAATGCCAACTAAACCAAGAGAAAAATCAGTACTGAGTATACAGGAAAGCAAACAAGCCGATGACCAAGCAATTGTTGACAGCGCTGTTGAGAAATTTTTTGCGGAAAGCACTGAAGACAGTGACAGTAAGGCCTTATACGAAGATTCTATTAGAAGTGATTCAGAAGGACAGGACAAACAGAATACTGATAAAGAAACAGATGAACAAAGTATAAAAAATAAGCAATCGATAGATGAAAATGAACTTAAAAAAGGAAAGGACACAGAAAAATTGTCGGACGTATGTAACTATAATTAATAATTACTGGCATATAACGAATAACTTTAATTGTGTTTTGTTTAGTCTAAGGAATCGGTTTTAGAAAAGCTCAAAGACAAGTATTGGATATTGAATTTTTTCATAATCAAAGATAAAGAAATAGTTGAATATAAAGGCAGCGATGCACTACAGTATCTGCTATTTCAGCGCTACATCATCTACTTTATGTTTGCGCTCACCATTTTCTGTTTAATGATTATATTGCCCGTTAATTTGCAGGGAGAAGCTGGTAATCATTCGTATACTCTTTCTAATTAATCGCTTCGTTTATTTGTTTATTAATATAAACTGGTATATTTTTGTAGTACCACCTAATGAACACTTTTCTAGAACAACCATTAATAACATCGATAAACATTCGCGACTGTTTTGGGTTCATATACTATTAACTATAACTATAATCGCGATGGTAATCACATTATTCTATTAGTAATATAGATATAATCGATAAAATATGGTTTGTTTTTTTAAAAATCACAGGGAGTTTACATGATGTACCACTTTTCAAGAGTGATTGATGTTGACATGCAGAGAGTGGATCAACGAATTTTACTCATTCAAAACATACCGCAATCGGCGCGTAAACTCGAGATATTAGTGGAGTTCTTTCACAAAACATACCCAAATATTGTGGTAAAGCGAATACACTTTATATACGACATTAGAGAATTATGGTCACTGGAAAAAAATAGGAAAATAGCGATCGAAGCGAAACGTTTTTGCGTTGACTATAAGAAGTTGTACGGACAGCGATGCGAAGTTCGACCGTATTGTTTGGGCACTTTTGGTGGCTTATGTGGTTGCTGTAGCTGTTGCCCCAAACTCGATGGCACTCAGTTCTATTCGGAAGAACGCGCCGAACTTGAAAAGAATATCAGAAAAGAAGTGAAGAAACTAATAGCTGATCCAAAAGAATCCGCATTTGTGGTATTTAAGGACAAAGCAATGGCTTATCAGTAATTATTTTGAATAATTTTTTTAATTTTTTGTTGTTAAGATTGCGAATCTTTACTGTTTCTTTCGATAGAGTTTACCACGAATTTAGGAGACAACGAAAACCATTTGCGTGTTGTAACTGTTGCGTTGCTTTATGGCGCTGGTGTTTCCGTGGCATCAGCTCTATTTTTACCAACAAATACAAAAATGATGTCTTAAAAACATACCAATGGAAAGTGTATTACGCGCCATATCCCGAAGATATTGAATGGTAAGACACGAATATTAATACTGATATAAATGCTGATAATTTATAAAATGAGTTTCATTGAACTGCACAGGAAAGACATCGCTATTGAATATAAAAGTGGATTTTATTGGAGCATTTTCATACATTTGATACTACTTTTCATATTTTTCTTCTTATCCACTCCTGCCATGGCTTTGCATTTGATCGATAAAGTTTTATTCAAAGAAGTAACTGACAATCGGGTATGCATTACTAGTGCTTTACTAATTAGCGACTATACAGTAGTTGCGAAAATCTCCATTTTTTCAGAGGAGAGAGAAATTTTCAGTGAAATATTTTTCTGAAAGTTTCTCAAAAAGAGATGGGTTGAGTGATTTTAGTAATTATCAAAGAAACTTTTTCCGAAATTTTCAACTTAATAGTTTCACTTCACAACTATAAATGATTAGCATTACTTCATTAATATTTTTTCCATTAAAGGTCAAACAAATGATCGCATATTTACAACCTATAATCACAATTTTGATGACAATATTACTGCCCGGTATTGTAATACTAGCGTCAAATCAAGTGCCGTATCGCACAATATCTGCGCTAAATCACGCTATTATGTGGAAAGTATACGTGTTTCTATTATTAATGGTACTAATTTTGCCATCACTCGGATTCTTGTCGTAAGTATTTACACATTTAAATTTGGTATCAATCTGTTGTAAATTTGTTTACCAACTATAGAGTTGACGCCGCTTTCGATAAACTTTTGCGCGATCAACACAACTCGACCAGTACTTTCACGGATTGCCTGTTTCCTCCAGAAAGTGGCGCATTCTTCACGAACTATGTACTGGCGGCAGCGTTTTTGGCGAACAGTCTCGACTTGCTTCGCGTGCCCGAACTCTTGCTTTATCTACTGTGCACTGTATTCATATCTCGATCGGTGGCCGAACGCGAGAGCGCGCGTCAAAAAGTTTCGTTTGAGTTCACGTTTGGCTCGAAGTATCCGCGATTTTTACTGGTGTTCACCATTGTGGTCACTTTCAGCGTCGCGTGTCCTCTAATAGCTCCTTGCGGTCTGTTATACATGATAGGCAAGCATTTGGTCGATCGATACAGTATTTTCTACGTCTACTTTCCAAGTAAAATCAATTCGCGCATACACTCCACTGCCGTTCTTTACGTACACATATCACTAGTGTTTCTAATGTTACAAGTGTTCACTGTATTGGAGTATAAAGCCAGCGAAGGACCCAAATATTTGGCTAGTTTTGCGATTCTAATGTGTTTCATCGCTCTGCTATGCCACACATGCTTCCATTGTTGCAAAGATAATGAAGAATGATTTTATAACATTTATTATATTCTTTTCTCTCATTAAACGCATGTATATTACTTAATTAATAAAATTTATTAACGAAATATAACGAATGGAAACGTTTAGCTATACTATTAGTATATTCTCCTAAAATTGATTAAAATTACCGTAAATATTTGTTACATTTTTATATTGGAACTGAATCATTTGATAAAAACCCTAATGTTTATTAATAAATACTAATTTTAGAGTGAAATTTACAAAAATCGATTGCGTCAACACATGTTGATTACTTTCAAAATCAATAATTTAATTTAACAATGCGTTACTATTAATTAGAAAATTTTTAAAATTAGAAAAAATCAAGAAAATTAATTAACACTTTAACTGCTATTCGAAAATATAATTTAAAAGAGAAAGAGATCATCAGTCGTCACTTCGTCATCAGTGATCGAGTGACCACAGATCTCGTCAATGTCCTCATCGGTGATCGGGTATCCAAAGATATCCTCAATTTCTTCATCAGTAATCGTGTGGCCAAATATGTCTTCAATATCATCACTAGTAATCGGTTGCGCAATCAATTGGTCGATAAACTCTTCATCGATACCCATAGAGTAAACTATTGAGTCATCGATGGCAAACAGGTTATGCGTTATCGGATCATTCATTTCAGACAACTCTTCCTCTTTAACACAATCCATGGTTTCGATATCATCGTTAAACTTGCTCTTACACTCGTCGCCTGATTTTGGTTTAACGCGATCCTTAATCCTTGATTCGTTATTAGCGCGTGATTTCTGTTTTACTGAACTGTTGGCCAACGATTTCGACACCGAAGCACTGAGAGTATTGCTTACATTTCCAAATGCCTTACGCGTCGATTTATTTAACGGTGTCTTTGTTGCCATTGTTTCTAATTTTTTCATCGGTGTCTTAATTGCATTAAAACGAGTGATTACTATTATAAAGCAAGTGAATGTTTAGTGAAAAATTCAAAATATCGATTATGATAAGTTAAAATAAAATCAATAATCACCTGATGACTGATTTTTGCCAATTTCACCAAATCCAGCATTTTCTTGTTCACAATTAAAGCGATTCATTATTTAATTATATGATATGATAGATTTATAAAAGTTACTTAAAAATTAATA
>JAQIVF010000782.1:0-18130 GCA_034698365.1 Steganacarus magnus
GGTTTGGTTTCAGTTTTTTTAAACTATCATGGTTTACAATGGTTTTTGGTTTAAGCAAAAACCAATGGAAAAAACCAAAAAACCATTAAACTTTATTATGGATAAATTAACGACATTTGTAATAAATAGTCGTTTAAATCCAATGAGTTTTTGAGACTGTAACACTACGCGGGTGTCACGCACTAAACACTGGTCGCTATGCGGCCTAAAATGGTCTTACAGGCCACGTTTATGTAGCAACGGGTGTGAATAATTGTACAAATGATGTATTTATAATAATAACTTTAATAAATTTACTTTTTAATCAAAATAAAACGCTTCGTACAAAAATAATTTGAATGATAAGTATAAAATTAACACTAAAAAGTGAATGAATAAATGATTAACGAAAATTGAGGTAAGTATTGAGATCCGAAAATAATCAATGCGAACACTTGAAAGTCAAAATTAGGAATGAGTTGAAAGATGCCAAAACTCGTACTTATCTCTTTTTGATTGGAGGTCACGTCCCAGACTCGCCACTTTATCGCTATATTGACACTTCCAACTCTTTTAGGTGTGCCGCTTTGCTTCTGAGAAGCAATAAAAGATAATGGAGCGATGCTTAAAAAGCATCGCTTCCTGTTTTTTTTAAACAATAAAAATAATAGTAATAATTCAAAAATCAAAAACAGATGTTTTAACGAAGCGCTTGTCACGTTCTCCGGTGGTCGCTATTCGTCCTCTTTCATCTCCCTCGGCTTGGTAGGCACGCCCTTGGGCCCGAAGAAGAGACAAAAGCGTACATTTTTCTCGTCGGCTTCTCCCACCTTCATGTACAATAATTATTTGTTCATCGGCTAATTATTAGTACTCTTTCGCGGATTCGGCACTCTGTCACTTTGGCTTCCATTGCCACCTTAGTAAGGAGCGTCCAAACACATACGTCGGGCTCCGCACGAATCGAAATCGGTAAAGGATTCCCGTCCAGACCGTAATAAAACTTAACTGGAATTGCTGTTTCGGATCCGTTGGACAGTTCATACGCTGCTTTAGCCAATCGATCACAATTGTCCTACGCCACCCTTTTGCTCATTACTTCCATCGGTTTCGGTTCCTCGCTGGCGCGTTTTGAGCCTTTAGCCGCCGAATTAGTTGGGCCTGACATGTTTTGAGAATCGACGTCCGGATTGTTGATTGCTTTCAAAATGTCTTTCACTCTGTTTATCTCGTCGTTTCTTTCAGTTGTGGACACAGATAATCTTTCCTTCGCTTTGATAAACTTGGCGGCTTCTAATAGTAAATTAGGTAGCCGTGAATCGATGTCTTGTTTTGTTAGGACTGTTTGGTTGCCTTCGAAATTTGGTATTATTAACTCTATTAACGCACGTTCAGTAATTTTAAATGCCGTCAGTACTCGCCTCACAGTTTGATGCGCGTCAATGAAATAGGCTGCACGCACGCCATCTGCCAGTGTTTTTAATAATGGTAATTGTTTGCTTCGAGTTGTGGGTATTTCTTTCTCCGTGAAAACTTTTCTCATGTCTGCTCCTGTGTCGACGTGATACCGGAGGAAATTCGCGATTTTCTCGCCAATAAATTGTCCCGATTCCCTGTCCATTTCGTTCAGGGCTCTGTGTCGTACATCCGCGCCGTATAGATGAGTTAAGTGCGTGAATCTATCATTATCTCCACAAAACTCTTTTACCTCATCTCCACTTGTCAGAGTGAATGGTTTGTCCAATACTTCTTTGTAAGATGACACATTGGCTTCTTTGAGGAGTCGTTTGTGTAATTTGCTTATGGTGTAGTCATTTTCGCTCACCGGTCTCAGTGGTACAACTGGGCTTGAGTTTTTCGCTTTCCTTTTTAGCTCTTCCTCACTACTCGACCGCATCGACGTTTTCTTGCTGGTCGACTTCTTTTTAGGCCTCGGGGTTAGGCTTCCGTCGTCCCGGTCTTCGTTGATTTGTACATCAACTAAAGGGGATATAGTGCCCGTTTTACTCATTCGTCTCAACTTTTCGTATGCAGCTCTCTCTCTCTTCTGGAGGAGTCTGCGAATTTATTGTTATTGGTTCATCGATGGCTTTGAACGGGATTTTGCTTCGGGTTGTGCTGGCTTCCGAAAATAACGGTTGTGCGTGAAATTTCGTTTTCTTCAATAATTCGATCGATTCTTTGGGTAACTTTGCGACATTACCTGCGTCTTTGCCAAGGTTGAGACGTATATCACTCCAATTAATTTCAGGTATGGTTTGTTGTTCTGTTTTAACCAAACCTGAGATAGAAGTGGAGGCTTCCGATGAGATATCTAATGTGCGATATTTAGATTTGTCTCTGTTTTGGAATGATTTCTTTTTGATATTTCCGCGCGATGGTGGTCTGATTTTAGAATGACTCGTATTTCTTCTTAGACCATGGGCTCCCATGAACGCGATTTCGGCGTCACAGCAGTAGCTCCAACTGGTAATGGGTCTTCCAGTTGATATGGTGGCGGTCGAGGCGTCTTAATATATAATTGTTTGATTGGGTCCTCATTTTCTTTATCGTGCTCTTTTTCCGGGAGAATAATTGGTTTCTGAATCGTTGTTATTAAGTCTTCCGATAGTCCGTGTGGATCAATCATTACATCGAATGTGTTTCTGGCATTCACATCCAGTCTCGGCCAATCAGCTGCCTCTAATAGTTCCGCTGTTTTTCCTATGGTTCCCACTAATTTGGACGCGAAAACTGTGTCGCAACCCGTTGGTCTTATTTCCAACATTCGAGTATTTGCGCCGTGATTACAAAAACAGCATCCATACATAAGACAAAATAAGCATTTAAACTTATTAGGGTTAAGGGCACTTAAGTCTTCACGTACATCCAACGCGTATATACGTCTGAAGCAATCGAAACATATCGGGTGTGGTGCACAGTATCCTTTCTTGTGCCCGATACAAGTCCAACCTCCGCCTTCTACCAAAGGTCGCTTGCATGACTGAACCGAACAATAAAATTCTGTCAGTTTATTTTGTTTATTTTTGTCAATTGATTTCCACGCGACAGCTGTTAAGTCGATCAATGAATCCTGATAGTTCTTCGTTGGGGCCGGAATCGAGAGTTGTACCAAATTTGGTAACACTGTTTCACCGTTCGGCAACATTCCTTCCGGATATGTTTTAACAGGAATCTCGAAGCGGTCTTGTCGCGGCCAGTCAGATAACGGTAGGCGTGGGAAATGTTCTTTCTTTGTGTCATGAATGGTGTCGGCAATTATTCTCGGTTTTGTTGCCATTACTAACGCGGTTTTCCATTTGAGTTTCGCATATCGTTCCAGAAAACTCGCTTTTTCATTTAGAGTCAAATAAGATGTTCCTGGTTCGCCGCTTTCGAACAGGTTATACCAAACCTCCGCATGAGACATAGCCATAAATACTGCCGTACAGTTTGGCCTCTGTTGTAGGGTATATCTTTGGCTCCATAACTCACGTCTTTCGATCTTCCCAATCTGCAGGTCCTCCCATAAGATTTGTTCAGCCGTAAATCGTGGTGAGTCATCCGGAGTGGAAGGCGTAAAAGGAAATACCACTCGATTGTTCCATAGCGGAGCAGTATAACGTAATGGTCTTGTGATGCTTTTTCTGGCACGTTTTCCCGGTTTCGGTGTCTCTAATTTAGGAATAAGTGTGGCGTTATCATTTGGTGCATCAGAAATATGATCTGATGAACTCGATGTCGACAGATTTTTTCGTTTTCTTGAGTGGAAAGGCGTGTTTATTACTTCGCCGATTTCTTCGATATCGGTGTCTGATTCGTCTTTTATGCACTCGATATTATCCGCTGAGGACGCAAGTATTCCAATAGACGCATCATCTTCAGCTTGTGGTATTGTTAATGCCGGGAATGTCGTCTCATCGTGGTATAGACTCAGGTCTGGAGACATAGCCGGTGACAACATGTTTTCGTCCTGATAAGGCGTGTCACGCGGTGACCTTTCTGGCGATCCTCGAAACAGTTCTGCGTCAAAGATGAGTGGTTTATTACTTCCGGACGAGTTCTCGTTCCCTTCTGTGTGCGGCGCACTGTTGATGGAAGATTGACTTTGCACTATCATTGCTGTTGCCAGGTTTACATCATAGGTGATATCATCGGGTGATGGTGTCCAACCCGGAATAAACTTCTGCGTGAATGGTTGCGAATTATGTTCCATCATATCTCTGTCACAATTTGTTGGCGGCGTTGTCCGTAGTGGTTAATTAGTGCTCATAATTGCCCGAAAGGGTTGTTTCCGGCTTCTGTGTCATCGGTGAGTTGTTTGTGGTTGCGTTGTAATCTGTTCCGATACTAACGTCATCGGCGGCCGCAAGTTGTTCGTCCCACTCATCCGATGCCACTGCGAATGTTGTTGATTTATTAGTCATTGCGCGGAGGTTCGCAAAGAAATCACACTCCGACTTTGATCACACTGTGCTTATTAGAAGTGTTTAATAACAGTGATAGTTAATATAAGAACACACAACAGAAGAGTTTACATACGAGGCACAAGTGGGGACACACTTAAAATTCGTTGAACCGAACAATCGGAACTTTTACTGAATGTTTTATTAACAAATTAACTTTTACGGCACTAACGGTTTTATTAAGGCCTCACTCATACGGTACGTAATGGAAACGTTTTCTGTTTATGCACGTCCTTTACTGTGTGTTATAAAATAGGGGAAGTAACAGTCACTACAGGGGTTCGTATGCAGTCATCCTTTTTATAACTGGCACATACATGAATATTAACATCAATTTGCGGCTGTGTATTACAAACAAACCGCTCACACACTCAATTTGAATTTTGAGTGTAAGTCTTACCAAAGCAGTGCTCACACAAGTGCGTTGACCCGCTAAGCTTATTGCTATTTCGCAAATTGAACCTATATTTAGTTTCTTATTCCAAGAAACATTCAACTGTGTCGCTAAATACTTACCGATCTAACATACCTAAAGTAATGGATACGTCCGGTTATAAAGAAAGATTTATTTTAATGATACATATGTGCTTTTAAAAGTTAGTGTCACTTTCACGTCCGAAAGAGATACATACGTATATAGATATGGGGTTTATTATATTATTTAGAGTTCGCTATAACGTATCATTGAAACGAACTTAATTTTCTATTAGATTATTTAGATTAAAAATGGTTGCCATCACCTTATAAATTGAGTATAACTAGACTGTGAGGATTTGTCAATATAATAATAATAATACTGATAAAATATCATTGAATGATAATAATATATAAAGAAAAATAAAATAAGGTGAAAAGAAAGAAAAATTTACTAATAATGATAATGAAAAAGGGAAGGGGAGAGAGAAGAAAAAAAATTTAGACAAATCTTGATGGCTTTCAAAACTTTCGTTTCACTTTGGGTGTCTTCGCTGGTTACGAGTGAGTTTCTCAATGTCCTTGGCTTCCTTCCACGCTTGTTTGAAACGATATTTTGGTAACATGTTAGTTGCCAGTGACATACATGGCTGTGTCACGTTAACTTGGTTACTCGTTTCACGTGATTGGCCACACGGACCTGGTTCCGGAGATTCCATCCGCGACTTCTGTCCGGTTGCGATTTCCGCAATTTCGATGATATCCTTATCTTCCTCACCGTCTGGACGCTCACGCTTTTCCTCTAAAATTAATTGTGGTTCGATTGGTATGCGTTGAAGGCGGTGATCTAATTGTAGATTACTCAGGAAAGTGAATGGTAGTAAGTAACCGAAATCCAGGTTCATTATTAATAGTTCGAGCATGTCATGTCTTGATGCCCCGATAGTTACGTATGCTGGGTTTAGTCTTAGATGTGCGATCAGATTTTCCGCTCCTAGTTTACTTTTGACACGGCAACAGAATAGCAATACTCGTACCGCACTTCTCATGTATGTATCAGTGAATTTGGTTTACTCGAAATTGCGGATCGCTATCGACCAATACGTTATTTGTCGGCAAAGCAAATGAGTGTTTTGATAGACTCGCCACCAAACTTCGTTGTATTTTTCTGATTCGCACAAATAGTGGACATGTGACATGTGGCCATACTTTAGTAGGAAAGAGATAGTATCCATTAGAATGGTTGTCTGGTCGGGTGTGTCGGTTAATCCCCGAACGTCAAACCGCGCGATTTGTCCACTTCTGAATGCTTCATAGTTTCTACACCTCACTCCCGATCTTTTAACAATTGCAAAACGTGTTCAATATTATATAGTGGTATTCTGAGAAATATTCTGCGAAGCAGCTCTGCAGGTACAGTCTCAGGAGTATGGAAGATCGGGTGGTCTAATACTCGTGGGCCAACTGCGGGCACTTCGATACCATAGTTGTCGATATCACGATAATATACAAGCTTATGCTTCCGATACACGTGAGACACTGTTCTGATTGTTGTATCGATTATCTGCTCGGACCACACCCCAGAGCCAAATTCCGACGCACGGTTCCTTACATATGTGTGGTAAGGTTCGGCAATTCGATCCAGTAAGTCACGACGATTCTCGTAAATCCAATATCCATATATTCTGAGGTTCTCATCGTTGAATACCACCAGTTCTTTGGAAAGAGACATTTTACATGTGTATACGTTGCTTTGTTTATATTTGAAGTTACGTTCTGAAATTTGACTCTTAGTTGTCAGTGATACAAAGTATAAATGGGGTTTAGGTTTTTAATGAAAGTTTTTGGATTCAAAATTCAACTAAACTTTGGTAGCGAAACGGTGGCAGATTTGGTAAGACTCAGCGTCCGACCCTGAACTTGAAGTCTAGACTTAAGTTCTAGATCTTAAGGTATTCTGTATATATACAGAAAAGGGTTTCAATTGATCGTTAAGTTTTATGTCTTCAAATGCGAATGTCTGCCGCCGATTCTATTTGGTTCTTATAACCTACTTCTAGCGTAGTATCCTATAATTAAGTGCGGGTATGCCGCTTATTTGCATTGAAAGAAAACTGTATGAAAATCACGTTCAATTTTGAGGTATAAACCATAAAATTTAATTGTTATGTGTTTTCAGTGTGTTATGTTTACATACTGTATATGCAGTGCACACATATAATACATGCAGTGGTTCTAGTGTGTAACTCAAGTGAGTTTCAATGCAATGGTGTGCGCAACCAATGGGAGAAAACGTATCATAAATGATGCGCAAAGGGCAGGCCCTCAAGTATAGGGTCAGTTTTACAGTAAGTGTCTGAGGCTGTACTAAAAACTAAGGCTTCCCAGAGTTCAGCCACCGCTGGAATGATATATACGTTGTTCAGTGCTAACGTAATTGATGCACTCAGTGTTATGAATATGTGCATTACGCAACACATACCAAACCCTTCTCAGGTCACCAACACTAGGGGGCTATACTTATGCTTTTGATGGGGAGATCTAACACGTGTAGTCATGACGACTCCGTGTATTTATGTTTTTAAAATATATTCGCAGCGCTTAGCATTTGTGTACAATACATGCATTATTGTCATTTCATAACAGTAATGAATGTAAATTATAACTTTGAACAATTGGTTATAACGCCAATAGTAGTCGTAAGTAAAAAAAATATAAATATAGAGTATATTTGGTTATCATAAATATTTATTTCAGGTAAAGACATACTCATCCTTACACTACAATATTCAAACCGTGTTTCGTTATAGAAATCGTCACCAGTGATCAGGTGGTTCTGAAGTTTTTGAGAAACCGATGTTATTGTAGCGGTGTTGATATTGATGGTTAGTCTTTACCATTTTATTTTTCGATATGTGGTTTACGCCATAGCGTCACGCATGACGCTTCACACGTTGTCCAAATAATCGTCAGATGTCCATATTTTGGTGGTTTATTCGTACGCATTTATGGGATGGCCGTGTAGTGAAGTATGGGAATCAATTTAAAATAAACCTGCAGCTGATGGAAACATCCAATCAACTCAGATGGTAATAACGTCACCCTATTACACGTTTTGTGTATATCCCTTCAGTACAGACTGATCGCGATCAGTTACTGGTCGGGACAATATTTAGCTCGAGCCTCACTGTTCTCATCGCAATGAAAAATTCGACTACAAAGCTTACTTTTTCATGGTGAATGTTTACCCAAAAATTCCGGTAACCCATTCGTCGTTTGAGTATCCGCGGATACACTCAAACATTTTGTTATTTTTAAGTATTTAGTGTCTTTTAATTGGATTTCTATACACACTACTCCCATAGGATTACCAGCGACGCACCTCAGGAACTTTGATTAAGTCATACGATTATGGACGATTAAATATCTTTTTTGACTGAAATCGAGTAGAAAAAGAAAGAAGGCAACCATACAACACAGGTTTATGGAGCCCACTCTAGTATGATTACGATTATTATAATGATTATAAATTTAAAATGATTATATGGCTATGTTATGGTATATGGTTATTGATAATATTTTAAATGATATATAAGAAAAATTAATAAATTGATTATGTATTTAGAATAATTAAAAAAAACTGCAATGTTCGATTATGGTTAATGTTTGGCCAAATGATAAAGAAAATTAATGAGCTGTTGGTTTGTGGAACCATTCAGTCTCGGAATCGGCGTGGAAGTCTAGTAGCACGTTTTGGACGTTCACCGTGGTCTTCTTCGGTTGCACCATCGTTATTGTGGGCGCGTTGACCGTTCGGTTCGGCCTTACCGTCCTCATCCTTCCCATTGCCTATTCTTACCTCTTCTTCCATGTCACGTTCCCTGAACTTCTTCATGCGTTCAACGTGTATGAGTTCCGCTTTATTAGTGTGGTGGTCCGACATACTTTTAGCCACCAGATACGATACGTTAGTTATTCTGCGTAATATTATGCGTTTGACGTATCGATCTTTAAACTTTTTGTTTCTGGCCGTGCGAAGTCGCGGATCTGTGACCAACACACATTCTCCGGGATGAAACAACACATCCACTTTACGTAAGTCAGCCCTATTTTTATTGACGTTGCATTGATTCGATATTTGTTTTTGCCAATTCTCTAGTGGCCATTAATCGTTCTATCCATGATTTGGTTTTATCATCATGTTCCAGTAACGGATGGGTTCCCAGCGCTCCTTCCAATGGAGTTCTGGCTTCCATGCCATACAACAAGAAGAATGGTGTCTGACCTGTCTAGGAACTCGGACTGGTATTATGAGCATATACAATGTATGGTAACCAGTCATCCCATGTTCCTGGTTTATGGTTTACGAATGCGCTTAACGCTTCGGCCAAAACACGGTTCATTCTTTCCACGATGCATTGCGATTGTGGGTGGTATGTGGACGATTTTATGTGTCTGATACCTAATTTCTTGTAGTACTCTTCGCTTTTCGCGCTTACCAGATTCGTTCCGTTATCGGTTTGTATGGTTATCGGCAAACCAAATCGAAGGAAGACCTTTTCGGCCAATACTTTAAGTATCGCATTATCGGTTATATCTCGCATTGGTTCTGCGATGACGTATTTCGATAACTGGTCCACTATTACCAACACATACTGATTTTGACGTTTTGTAGTCGAAAGTTTGCCCATCAAATCCATTTGGAGATGTTCAAACACACCATCGGCCACAGGTATCGGTTGGTACTTACCATGAGTCTTATTCTGTCCTGGTTTTCTCATTTGGCAGGACTCACATGTTTTGACATAATTACTAATGTCTTGAAACATCGATTTCCAAAAGAAGCGTGCATGTACTCGGCCGTACGTACGGTCAATTCCCATATGTCCCGAATAAGCAGTCGTGCATACAACGAAGTACTACTTTAACCATTGATGCTGGTATAACAGGTATTAATGTTGATCGTTGGTTAATGTTTCTCCTTTTATATAGAACGTTGTTTTCGTATACAAAATTCTTGGCTTTGCGACGTTTATCTCGGTCTGACAATTCGTCATTAGTGAGTATGTTTATGATCTTTTTCAAGATTTCATCCTTTAATTGTTCATTTTTTAGTTTTTCTGGTTCAATTGAATGTGTTTCAGCCACCAATGGCACCCAATTTTCAAGTATTGCATTGATAGGGACTCCCTCTAAGTCCTCCTCGTCCGACTCACGTGGTAATGCACTACGGCTTAAACCGTCGGCGTCTAAATGTTTTTTTGCAATTATTGTAACGGATGTCGAAGTCGTGTGACTGCAAGGTTAACGCCCACCTGGCCAGTTTTCCATTCGGGTTACGTGTGGACATCAAGTAACATAAGGCGCAGTGGTCGGTCACTATAGTGAACTTTCGGCCCCATAAATAGTGGCGCAACTTGTCTATTGCCCATATGATGGCAGCACACTCTAAATGTGTTACACCGTAATTTCTTTCCGAAGCCGACAGCGTTCGGCTTACACATGATAACAAATGTGGCGACTTTTTTCCTTCATCGTCAACGTCATACTGGACCAAATGTGCTCCCAGACCAAGATATGACGCGTCTGTGCGAAGTTCGAGTGTTGATTTCGGGTTATAATGTGCAAGTATAGGAGGTGTGAGCACTAGCTTTTTCAGTGTCTCAAACGCCAATTGTTGTTCCGGACCCCAATCAAACTTATTTTCTTTTCGTAATAGTTTGTTGAGCGGGTCTGCGATTTTTGCATAATTAAAAACGAACCGTCTATAAAACGAGGTAAAACCCAGAAATCCACGAACTTCTTTGATATTGCGTGGTATAGGAAATTTCTCGAGTGCCTTGGTTCTCTCAGGATCTGGTGTGACTCCTTCCTTTGTCACCTTGAATCCGAGGTAAGACATCCAAGGATAAGCAAAGGTACACTTTCCTGGATTCATCTGTACAGTGTGATTCGCTAAACGTTGTAATACTATAATTAGTCTTTCTAAATGCTCGGTGAATGTCTTCGCATGTATTTCGATGTCATCCAAATAAGCGAAGCAGATTTTTCTGTTAAGCTCTCCTAATATGTTAGCGATAACTCTTGCGCAGCGAGCTGGTGCTCCTTTCAATCCAAAACTGCAGACAAGAAATCGGAAGATACCCAAGTGACAAATGAACGCGCTAATATCTTTGGATTCGTCGGTAAGTAGTATCTGGTTAAACATACTTCTACCGTCTAATGTGCTGAACCAGCTATTCCCCGCTAATAGGTCCAATCCATCATCGATTAATGGAAGCGGATATGTGTCATCACGAGTATTTTTGTTGACTTCTCGGTAGTCTACACATAACCTCATTTTGTCCTGTCCTCCCCGTTTCTCTACAAGTGTTATGGGTGAACACCACTCCATAACTGGGTTCTATAATACCCAAATCCAACCATTCCTGTACTATCTCTTCAATTTGTTCCATTTCTTTAGCGGACACGCGATATGGAACCGAGCGTATCGGTTTAGTACCTGGAATGATGTCGATGTGATGGTAGGCATTCTTAATTAAACCGTACGGTTCGCCATCAAATGCAAACACATTACGAAATCGCCATAACACATCTAACTTTTTCTCTTTGTCCAGGATCCAAATCTGGGTTAATGTCGAAGTGATCAGAATATCCCACAGGTGGTTTCTCCGTAGTATTAACGTTATTTACTGGAATTGGAGTGGTCTTCTTCGGATAGTTGTAAGGATACGTCCAATCAGTTACCTTTTTCTTGCACTTTTCCCATATGGTAGATTTCTTTAAAGGTTTTAAATCAGCTCCTGGTGCGATGTGTCTAATGGTTCCAATAACTTCTCCTCGTACAACCGTTTTGGGTTCGGTGCTGAGATTTTCGATTAGTGCGCTAAACTTGGTTTGGTGTGCACCTACTATTCCAGCTAGTAAGTGTATGCCAGATCTTTCATTCTCCCGTGGCTCAATAACCCGTTCTGTATCATCCTTACCATTGTGCACTCGAACTTTGACAAGCTTTGCTGAACGAGGCGGAATGACAGTCGCTTGGCTGACAATAACTGGGTTATTAACTGTCCGATTATTAGGTTCAGGTTTGTTTTCACATTCAATTTTATGAAGCCAGAAGGTTTCCTCATCCGAACCACTTTCCTCAGAAGTTGTTATTTCATAGAAACCAGATGAATCATCAGATGACAAGTCCGTTGGTGGTGGTGTAGTGTCCCAAGGCTTAGGGGGTGCACACTCCGTTGAATCTTCATCACTTATGTCTGTTATTACAACCTCAGGTTCTGAGCCGTCCCTCGGCTTAGGGCTGGCCAAGTCTTCAAGATTATTACTATTTAGTTCGGTATCAACAGTTTTTATGTTTGCATAATCAATATGGCGATCAACTTCTTGTAAGAGGAAGTCCGTAGTAGTGACTGTGTTTACACGAATATTTTGTATAGTGTCAGATATTTGTGCATCAATATTATTATCCACACATCTTTCGATAAAGTCAGAGATATCTGTGGATTTTCGAAGACACGTTTTGACTACCTCTGGAATATGAGATATTGATACTTGATGTACAGCAGCATTGATGTTGTTTATTGCTAGGGTAGTAGCTGACAATTGCCGGATATGCTCAACCTTGTATCCATACGGTGATGGTCTGGATGGTTCATCCTTTCCGGTGAGTACTTTCATCAGCGTTTATCTAACACAATTGCTTCGGTCCCGCTAAAACGACCAAATCCATTGTTTCCAAGAAATCATTGCCAAGTATTAGTCCGTAAATCGTATTTCTCATTCTCAATGCAGGTATCCAAACCCGCTTATCTATGTATGTGATTGGTAACAATACCTCGAAGTCGCAAACCTCAATTTTACCATTCGCTAAAGACAATGACAGAAATGGATCGAGAAGTCTCATATCTTGCTTGAGCTTGGTTGCCAGGAGTTGGTCAACAATTGTTCGGCTCGCACCAGTATCTACTAATGCTTCTACGTTCTCGTTTCCGATTTGGACACTTATGACATGTAAGTTTACTGCCGGTGTCCGGCCGATCGGCCAGTTGTCATTCTGTTGTTTTTGCTGGATTGCATTAACTTGTATAGGATCTGTTTGTTGGATCACAAATATGGCGTTTAACGATACCTTCCGATCAGCGTTATCACGTTCAGATTCGTCCCATTTGGCTTCGAATTCAATAGCCATTGGTGAAATCTTGGAACTGCTTGGTCCCATTTCTGGTAAGCTTTGTTGAAAGATACGCAGTTCGTCTAAACTTTCAGGACTTCGGATATCCGCAGCTCCACGAGCACATCTTTCGAAAAGCTTGCTTATATTCTGGTACCGTTTAAGGCATGTCATTGGGTGGCGAAAATCTTTGTCTGCCGCCCTGTAGATATCCATATCTACGTCATTAGATACGAAATCAGTGAGAGGTGGACGTGCGATATCCTCAACTTTGTAACCGTAAGGTGTTGTTTTTATCCCACCATCTTCTCCGGTAAGAACTTTGATTAAAGCGCTTCGATAGCATATTTGCTTTACTCCCGCCATTATAACTAAATCTAGTGTTTCTAGGAAGTCATTACCCAGTATCAGTTTGGAGACTACATGATCAATAACTAGAGCCGGCAACCAAACTCGTTTGCGGCCATATACAATTGGTAGTAATGCTTCCCATAAGCAAGTGGTCATTGAGCCATCAGCTAAACACATCGTAAGTGTGTTCTGAAGTGGTCGTCGTTCAAATGTATAAGTGTAAAACCATGCTTTGTCTATTATAGAACGGCTGGCTCCGGTGTCTACTAACGCTTCCACTCTTGATGCTCCCAATTCAATCCGTATGATGTTAAGATTGACTGGTAGTGCCTCTCCCGTTGGCCAATTACCAATTCTATCAAAGCATTTGGTATTATCTATACGTCTACCATTCGTGTGAACTAAGAATAGTGCATTTAATTCTTCCATATTAATAGGTTCTGGATTCGTGTTCTGATGTTCAGGTGCGTCTTTTATCTGGAGTTGATGGAAACCCCTCCCGAACTCGTATGTGGCAAAGGTTTCAGCATTCTTTTCCGTTTGTTCAGGATCCAAAGGTATGCATTCTTTTATTTCGGTACAATGATTATCTGGGGGCGTATTTAGATCGGGTTCGGGTGGATAGAATAATACTCTTGCAACCGAATCACGTTTTGCCCCTCTAAGTCTGATTATTTCTTCGGGAGTAATCTTTTCGGGAGTTTTTATTACTTCTCCTCTTACTGGTCCCCATTTGGTATGACAATGCACAGTTGCCTCCATGAATTTTAAGAAACGCAACTTTTCCTGTACCACTTCCCTAGTCCATGCTTTCACTCAAGGGAATTTTTTTCTGGCATTCTTCCATTTTATGACAAGATAGGGCGAACCATCTGGAGTATGTCTGGGTTCATGTTGCGGAAAACAGAACTTTCGCCACTCCTTGGGCCAATCCTGAAAGGCATAGCCTTCTGTTTCAATGACCTCCTCAACGGGTTGCAATGCAAATTGTATTTGTTCACATGTTTCTAACATTTCTAATTCATTTCGTTTAACTTCGCCTCCATTAGAGTTTATGGTGGCAATCTGGCCACTGTTTGCATTATTACTCGATCAAATTTGCACAGATAGGGGGTCCCAAAATCCCGCTCTTCGAGTATCGGATGTATTTGATTGCACCATATTTATGGCTGCAGCTGCTTTCGGTGCATCATTCCAATCAGAAATAGGTGCAGCGCATGGTGGTTTATTGGCCATAAACTCGGCTCTGTTTCTCTTGTATGCTTCATTATCTCTGGGTGCGGGACATGCTCCTGCTTGGTGTCCTTTCTGGGCACAATTAAAACAGACTGATCTGGAATGATCAATTGGCCTGGCATTAGGCCTCCGAGGGGGTATGTTATTTCCCTTAACGTTCGCACTCTGTTCTTTTGGCTGCGTATTATTAGTAATAGCGTTAGTATTAGTGTTGGCGTTATTATTATTAATGGCCCTCTTATTACTCCTTTCTTTGTTAAACTTTTGTTTCGCTAAAAATGCATCGTCTATAACATATCTCATCGAAGAGATTTTCTCCACTGAAGCATGTGAAGCAATAATATCAGCTATAGAATAGTGCGCGCCATTTCTTATAGCCCTAATCTGTGCCTCTTCACACATAGGTACACGCAATCTTTTAAATTTCATATTCATTTTGTCTAGAAAGACAGAAAATCTCTCCTCATTTGATTGCTTAGTCGTTGCAATGTCGTTTCGGATAATGTCATCCATATCCGCGAGCTTATATCTATTCCAGAATTGAGTGCGAAAGTCTTCCCAATTCTTAGGCGGCTCGATATAGCATGAGCTATACCAATCCACTGCCGTGGATGTCATCGCGCTTAGTACTCTCGAGCACTTAGTCATGTCATTCCATGCATTCGCTTTTGCTGTATATTCATACTTCATTAACCAATCTAAAACACTAACCTGTTCCCCAACAAATGTAGGAGTCTTCAACTGCTCAATCTTCTGGTACGTGTTCATGTAGCGAACCGTTTCTGGTGGATATGTGTTCGTTGATCCACTTGCCTGCGCCTCGTGTAACTGCGAACTGGTATAGGTATGTCCATCCTCATTAATGTATCGGGTCTTCTGTGGTCGGTTATAGTTCTGGGCAAATATAGTTGGTGGTGACGATTCATTCTCCTCTGGAATGCGATCGAATCGAGTTGTCTGCCGAGTCACCGTATACACTCTTTTTGCCGCAGGAGATTTCGTTATGTTAGTCAAAGCCTTCCTCGATCGGGTGGCTTGCGCGACGTCGTCTACGTCCTGGTGCCTGGGCAGCTGCTGCGCGGGCGGCGAATGCTGGTAGGAAACGGGTCCACGGGAGTGGTCTTGGCGGTGGCACTGGGGCTGCGTAAGGTGGTATTCTTGGTCGGCCTGGCCCTCTTCTTCCTCGCCTTCGGACCTGTCTTGCTGCTGCTCCTCGAGCTGCTGGCGGTTGTGGGCTGCAATTGCTGCTGCGGCACTTCTTCTGTAGGGACCTGCTCTTCCTGCCCTTGCGGTTCGCCTCGCGAGCTGTCTTCTAGGCGGCGCGGGCAACGTCTCTGCGCCGGCTTGCGCGTGTTGACCATCCCTTGTCCAAGTGGAATCACTGCTACTAGACGTTGAAGACTCTACTATTCGTCTTCTTAAATCTTCTGTTCGTTCAGGTACCAACCGTCTTATTTCGAAGAGGATATTATTGATTAGGTCTCTATATGAGCTACGGAAACTATTAAAGTTGCTATAAATGGCCAATGGATGGCCTATATAGTAGCGGAATCGGTTATCCGGTGTGAAGAATTCCCTGTCTCCGGGTTGAAAACCTTCTTCTCTATTTAACTCTATATTGAGTGCTGTGACCACTATATTGAATGCTCGATCGAATAGTTGTCTACGTTGTCGGTCAGTAAATTGGTCACGCAACCACTCTTGGTATCTGTCTCTGTCACCAGCAGACATAAATTAGTTTATACCAGAAGACAAGGCGTTTGCTTGTCTCAAAAACTTGCGTATAAGAGTTCCGTTCCGCAAACAAAGCTTACGATTTATATGTATAAAATTTGATTGCGTGTTACCAATGAAACGATGCGAGAAAGTTTGCACAACTTTTATGCCAACGTTGCTCGGGTGTTTTGGGTGTATTAAATGTCTAAATACCTGGTAAAACGTGTATGCAAACTTATGGACCAAATCGTGGCAGTTGTCGTTCTTTATCAACTGTCCCAAAAGACGGTATACCAAGACTACCAAAATGTCAGTTTTCACGTTTAATAATCGGGGATTTAATCGCCGGATTAGCAAATTCAACCAACGCCTAGGGCGAAAAATTTTATTGGTCTGCTGTCTAACGTGAGTCGTTATTTCGTCCGTGATGTACGCGATTTGACGGTTGTCACAAAAAGATCTCAGGCCGCTTTCCGACGGAACAGAAAGCGATCCTGGCAGGCTCGCCAAATGTAACACTACGCGGGTGTCACGCACTAAACACTGGTCGCTATGCTCTGAGAAGCAATAGAAGATAATGGAGCGATGCTTAAAAAGCATCGCTTCCTGTTTTTTTTAAACAATAAAAATAATAGTAATAATTCAAAAATCAAAAACAGATGTATTAACGAAGCGCTTGTCACGTTCTCCGGTGGTCGCTATTCGTCCTCTTTCAGAGACCCCTTCTCAAATCTGGTTTGAACCGAAGTCTAAATATAGTTTCTACAAAACTACAAACTACTTAATTTGTATTCTACAAATTATAAATTCTCTAATTTATTAAATAATATCAATAAGTTTTTCAATGTAAAAGTAAAATTCATGGTTTTTGGTTTTTTCATGGTTTGGTTTGGATTGGTTTCGTTAAAAGTAATTTTTTCATGGTATGGTTTGGATTAGAAAACCTAAACTATAGTTTGGTTTGGTTTCGAAAAATTCAGACCATAAACACCTTTAATGGTAAATCTATTCAAGCTTATGTTTGATATTAAATTATAAGAAATGAGGTTCGGAGTCCGAGTCTTTACTGTTAGGTCCGAGTTCGAGTCCGAGTCTCATATATATTTAGAAGTCCGAGTCCTGAAGCTAGTCAAAGAAGTCCGAGTCTTTAACAAAGACCTGAAAGACTCGGACTGCTCATCTATAACCATAACCACCAAAAAAGTGGAAATTTTGTTATAAGCACCAAATTTTTAAAATATGGGCTTTTGTAACCAAAAAATATTTATCCAAACTTTAAAAACTATAATTTCATACATTTTTCAAAACAGTTTTTAAATTAACATGTTTTTAGTAAAAATTTAATCAAAATCAATGAAATATTAGATTTTACGAAAATGTCAAAAAACCCAATAATTTAAATTATATCAAACTTAAATTATGTGCCATTAACTTCTTCAAATATTTTATTAAAACTATGTACAATTTTATTTAGTTTTTCAATGTTAAAATACATTTTAAATGAAAGAATCTATAGTTTGACTTAAGAATATATCGAAAAATTATTTTTTTTAAATATAATAGTTTTTTTTATAAGATTAACAATGATTTATTGAATTTTTGGTTACCACCAAAAATTTAAGTTTTTGTAACCAAATAACCACCAAATTTGTAACATTTTTATTCCCAAGAATCAAAGCTCTATCATAACTCAAAGAGATTGAAAGAACAAATATTAATTTCCATGTTCTAAAGGGAAATAAATAAACTAAGTTACACTTGAAATTTTTATTATAGTTTTCATTGTGTAATCAAAAAATACTAACCTTTT
>JAQIVF010000783.1:0-18129 GCA_034698365.1 Steganacarus magnus
ATATGGCACACGTGATTTTATTCTAACGATAAGCTTATTTTTTATCAGTTAAATAAGTCCAAAAGCAAGATTTACGTGTGCATTTAATATATTCAAAAACACTAAACCAGATTAAAGAAAAAATGATTTTTCAAGAAAAATAATATAAATAAATACGCAGAAAAGCAAAAATTAAAAATAGAAGGTAAAGAGGAAATGAAATGTAAAGATTCCGTACTACAGTAACACACATAATACTGTACTTGTTTTTTTGTTGCAAACGCTGTATTTTTGATGTACTGTAAGTTAAACCATGCGCTAATGGATAGAAAAGAATTGAAATTACAAGTATTTTGAAGTACTTTAAGTCTTAATCTCTTATTTAGTAACATAAGCCCTCACTGCATATAATCCCCACCAGATTAAGCGAATTTTTTGCTTTTTTATTTAGAATTCTGTATTCTAATGATAATTATCACATACTGTAACATACGATACTTGTTTTGCATTACAGATGTTGTTCCAATTTTGACGTCAACTGTGATTGAGTGTCAAAGAGCAGGCTTTAAAAAATTGTCGCTTCAATTCGCTCAGACTCTCATGAAGAGCGAACATCGCGACCAAATTGATGCGAAATTTAAGAAAAAAATTGAGACACTGGTCAGAAAATCGGGTTCAGTTAAGATTGAGTCGTGCGACGAATCGATTGGTTCGCACACTCCGTGTCCTTATTGTGATCACCACGTTATCGACACTGAATTAACTTGTCATCAGTGTCGTAATACAATACCGTTTTGTATCGCTTCGGGTTTGCATGTCGTAAAAAATGATCTAACAATTTGTCCGAAATGTCAATTCCCAGCAATTTTTAGTGAATTTTTAAGAATTTTGGAGAAAGATTCAATGTGTCCCATGTGTAACACTAGTGTCAACACTAATGATGTTATTAGACTTAATGATTTTAAACAGATTTTAACTACCGATGTAACCGAATAAAGCGTATGCATAACTTTACTATTTTCAACATTTTAAGACTTAAGTAAAAAACAAGACATATATTTGAGTAACTCGTGTATTGTTAATAAATAAATATTTTATTTTCTCGTAGTGATAATATATATATATTTTTAATACAAACCCAACAGAAAACTAACGACTAAATATTGATTTGCGCTATATTTAACTTGTAATCCATACAAATGACTTAGAAGTGTGCAAACTTTGATTCTTTTAAAAGAAATCATTAATTTAAAATGAACTTGTTTTTTTAACAGTGAAGCGCATCGATCCAAATCGTAATAGCGATTACATCTCAATGGTTTAAATGTTTTAGAAAGTCTCGAACACTACAGTATTGTGCGAAACTATGTTCGCTCTAATATTGACAGATTTAAAGCCACATACTGTAACATTACTATAGCTTACATACAAATGCACGAAAAAACTTATTGATAATTAAGATTTGATAAGTAATGCTGTGTTGTGCTAAGCGTTTGCCAAAACAACTTATGTGTTGTGCAAAAAGCATTTAATATTAAGCAAAAAAACACTCGAGAAACCGATACTAATAAACTCAACAAAATTATAATCTAAAATAATATACTATAAGCTTATATATGTATAATTAATATATATATATAATTAATAATTATTTAATAATAGGCACAATCAAACTGTGCCTTAAAATGAGCTTAAAAACATTGAATTAAACAATAATAGTATTGTTTGTCTCATAATAATTAAATTACATAAATCTAACACATAAGTAATAAAGTGATGGCACTTTTGGTTATACATATATAAAGTAAATTACACACAAAATAAATCAATGATCGGAAAAATTAAAGAGCATATATATTATATAAATAAACAATAAATGTGCCACTTATTGGTCCCATACATTCATATTAATGGACAATTGAGACCATTCATCAATTAGATGTTAGTCATAGTCAGTGAAGACGTCATCCGAACACATAGATATAAAGTACAGATAAGAATTAAGTTATACTATTAATTCCAAAAACTCCATATAACGCAACAATAGGCAGGACAGTGAGGAACATTCAATCAATCAATGAATCTGTATAAATAAAACAGATAACTCTAGAAATCGAATTAATAAATAATTAAGTTTATTAATTTTCTGTCCTTATTATTAGGACATCATAGGCTCTATAACTAGTTTTATTTTTTATTTTAGATTCAAATATATTTCTCTAAAATTTTATAAAAAATTATAGATCGATCATCTATACAACTATTTAACTCAATTTTAACAATCAGATTATCCTTAAAATCGTTTCTAAATATTTTAAAATGAGTAATTAATATAATAAAATATGAGATAACAGATAAAATTGACTGCCGTTGCATTATAAAAACAATTAATTTCAATACTTAATTTTAATAATATTGTCATTTAATAAATCATAATAAATTTGACGTATATGCACATTACAAGGTATAAATAATCAAAAAGTGGACGGACTATTTTCTACAATTTTTCTTCCTTATCTAATAATATTACGGTCATAAAAGCTAAAAAGGATAGACGCATAGGTATGCAAAATGTTCGCTAATTAACTAAACAAGTACCTGTACCTAACTTAATAGACTGTGTGATATATATGAAAAATAGTATTATTCGAATAATTTACTTTTGATGTTCAGTAAAATTCAAGTTTATCATTATGTCAGTATAAATTGCATTTTAACAGACGTCGAGACTTTTGAAGACAGATTGTGTTCTTAAGTCAGATCAAACAAAATTAATTTTGTGGTCATCACACCAACAATTGATACATATATTTGTTTCGAAATGAACGCATTAACTCGGATGGATTAAAACCTATGCTAATGAACACATTTCATGTGCCGCAAACTACATAACGTTAGATAGATAGCTATTGGGGTATAAAATAATGCTCGAAACTATATAAACTCGTGAAGAAAGTAACAAAATATACAATAATCATAAGTAGATTAAATGTTAAATTCTTAAAGAAATACTTACATATTATGCTTACCTGACTATTTAATATGGTTTGTCTCGTGTTTTTTTCAACTGGACTTTAAGTCGTTTATTCCTTATTTGGAAGCCATGCATCGATGAGATAGCGGATTGAGCAGACACTGCGTTATCGTATGACACAAATCCTATCATTGTTCGCAGTAATGATACAACGCATTAAAATATACGCAAATCATTTCAGTTTAATTAAGTAACCAAAATGTTACAATCGATACTTACCGAAACACTTGCTTAAATTAGAGTTTTTGTCGATAAATACTTTTGCTGAAATAACGTTACCAAACTGCGTAAATGTTTGAATCAAATCCGCATCAGTGAATTCAGCTTCAAAACATTGAATCAATTTTATTCATTTTTATTTATAAGGTATCAAAAGTCATAAAACAGTTATATCAAAGCCTATTTATATCGTTGCTTATTGTATTCAATTTAGTGCTTCACTAATATAACTTTTTAAAATTAAAACAAGGATCAATATTCATAAATATTAAACCACCCACACAGACATACTGACAAACCCACAAATGATTTAAAATTTTGCGTTTTGAAACCAACAGAAAATTATTTTCTCTAATTTTCTCATTACTAGGAGGGAAAAGCTATGGTAATACGACTTTTTTATATCGAAATGAAAATTTTTCAATACAACTTCATTTTAAATACGGTAATGGTTAAGTATTCATTAATTAACTTAATTTGGCTCAATAAAAATGATAAGAGTTATTAAAATGTTGCTCACGTGGTAAATGATATATAAAAAGATTAGCGCCATCAGGTCCTTCTAATTGTTTGGAATTAGCAGCTGTATTGACGTGCTGAACAGTGGGTTGCAAAGTAGTGGTCGGTTGAAGAGAAGTAGAAAATCCTAATTGGTCACGAACCCCAGTTAACATATCTATTTTGTTTGAATTGTAGCGTTGATTGAGAGAAGAAACCACTTGTGACTGTGCGCTCACTTTTGTGTGGGGACTTCCTGTTAATGCCGCTGCCATTAGAAGCGGATTTGTCGCGATAGCTGTCGCTAAAATGTCTGAATTTAAATATTGTTGCTGAAGCGCTAATGTTGCCGCTAATTGCTGCTGTTGGTGGTGGTGTTGCTGTTGCTGCTGCTGTTGTTGCTGTTGTGCTGCATTCAGTGCCGCTAATGTTATGTAAGGATTTGCAACCAATGACGTGGAAAGAGGCGATATATTTTGCAACCAAAGATGTTGCATCAAAGATTGATTGCTTTTTCGTGTCTCTTTATCTTTTTGAGTGTCGGCAAACTTCACAACTAATGATGAAGTACAGCCCTAAATATAAATTAACAGCTCTTACGTCTAACATCTAATTATATTAATTTAAATTGAAATTTAAGATTAAACTAATATCAAAACAAGAATAAACATTCACACTGAGCTCAATTTGATTCAAATTTAATATATTGATAATAAACAATAATAAGTGATTTCACAGAAAATATATCAGAAAATTGGCAAAATTTTTCACTAATTATTTATAAAAATATTATTCAATGCAATTTAATTTTCAACTCGAATTTTCGAAAATAATCTAAAAATTAAGTCATAAATAAACCAATTAAAGGTAACTTAAGACTTGAATTTTACAAAATAAATTTTTACATAATTTTGTTATTGACTGACACTTTGCTAACACGTTATTGACAATGATGTATAAAAAATCAAAATTTATTTAATAATTTATACGAATCTTCGTTAACATATTTTCTTGCATATGAAGATTATTACTGCAGTGCATTCTGCTAATCTTCATAAGACGACGAACAAAATTTAGTACGCAATAATTTATTGTTACGAGTTCCTCATTTTAAAAAGAGAGCAGTGCTAATAATTTTAAAATGCTCTATAAAATAATATTTTTGAAAATATCTATTTAACTTGATTTGATACAAGTCCAGCAATGAACACTTAAAATAAGCTTAGAACAATTGATTGCTCACTTAATGTAACTTTGTTTATTGCATTATATGCGTGTATATTAGTAGTATATCGTTGAACGATAGCTTACAATTTCTAACAAACACTCTTCTACTTCATATAAGAGGAGCTAATATTCTAACTCGTAAGTGACAACAGTTATTTAATTAAAATTATAATACGTCAGTACGCAAACAAAAATGTTTAATATAATTTATTAATTAGAGCATCGAATCTCCTTTAGAAAACTATAAGTTTATTTGGTCTGCAATTGTTTACTAATTGATAATAAAATGTTTACTAATCGACACGATAATGTTATGCAACGGAATTTAGTGTCGATTAAAATGCATAACACATAAAACTCAAATTGTGCAAACTTTGCTCGGAATTACTGTTACTGTCAATGTTAGCATTTTGATTACTATTTTGTTGGTTTTAATCAGCAATTTGAAGAGAATTTTAAGAATCAATTTATAAGCAATTACGACAAGTGGTAAAAACTTTAATTTAGTGTAAAGATTCAACACAAAGTTTTTGTTATTACAGCTATAAATAGTTCACTCGATTAAAAGTCTGAGGTCCTATGCTTATCATAAGGAAAGTATGAGAATTTATAAAATAATTAATCCGACTTTACTTTGAAAAAAATCGGTGAATTTTAATTTATTTATAATTTAGCTTCGATTAAATAAAAATTAAACTAACTTTCTGTAATTATAAAGAAGAGCTTTATTGAGAGAAAATAATAATAAATTTTTCTGAATTTGTTCTAAACATAAAATTTTCATTTTAAATTCTTTCATAATAAACTCACAGAACATATTTGTAATAACTTTTATATGTTATAATCAGAGACAGGACATTTGGTTAAAACAAATTTGGTGATTATTTGGAAATAAAAATTTGAAATTTTGGTGGTTATATAAAAACACTTATTGTATCATAGATTATTGTATTTTAAAATTAATGCCCAGTGGAATGTTCAACAGGGAAACAAATCCAGATTTTATGATAGGAGGGTCAAAACTCATTGAATTTAAGCAACAATTTTTTAAAATGTGACTAAATATAAATATAACAGGGGTCTCAAAAACTCATCGGATTTAAACGACAATTTTTCACGATTTTTTTGCCAAATTTGGTGAAATATGGGATTTAACCAAATATTCGGTCTCTGATTTTAGAATACAAACTTGTAGTTCGAATGAGATCAAAACAAACATAAATGCACAAATGATTCTTTCAGTGTCTATTTTTAGATACCGAGTGATATTAATGCATGTATACTGCAATAATTTATTTCACATTTCTAGTAATGTTGTGTTCATCGATTTATATTTCAACAGTTTTTTTAAAAGTTATATGTGGATAATCTACACGTGTTTGAGTCGTTATGATTTTTCCAACAAATAAATATAAATTAAATCCGAACAGATAAAAAAATAAATATCTTTTTTTATTCTAAATAGAAATGATAAATAGATTCTACGCATCGACTGATTTCAAAATCTAACGTTAGTTGAAACTAAATCCCCAGTTTTAAAAAGCAGTGAACATAAACCATTGACAAGTCTCAAAAATTGTGTGCTCATCACATAAATTATTATTCTATAGGAATCAAAAGTTTTATTCTATAAAATTTTATTCCTCTCTAGATTTTAATCGGGATTATGGTTGCAATAAAGTAAACCAATATATTTAAGGATTATGCCAAAAGGGATTTAGTGGCGCTATTCTCTCGAAAATAGAATCCAAATATTTTTTAAAATAAAACTCAATGAGGTATACTATACTAATCATTAATATTTCTACTAAATTTTAAAGATTAAGACTTCTCTGTCGCAAAATTTTTGTAAATTTAATAAAGCCAACCACATTAATATTCTCTTCATTATAATGTTCTCTATTTGTTCATAACCACACAAAATTATGAACATTAATAACTCGTCAAAACGATAGATCATTCTTAGCTTACAAAATAAGTCAGAAATACTTTTTCATGGTTTAAGCCACGCTTAAATTGCTTAAGTAAACTGAAAGAGCACTTAATCAAATCTTACAATAAGCATGAATTACTTACCGTACGCTCATTTGTGCATAATGTTATTTAGGTATAACTAAAGTTAATATTTATCTGACATTAACAACACCACAAAAATCTACCTTCACTTTACTTTTGTGACCATTTTTTCGAACAAATTAATAAAATTACGTTATTCATCACCTGAGATGTAGGTTATGCACCAGAAATATGTTTTTTTTTCTTTTTAAAATAAATAAATGTGCCATTGAGAGAAGTAAAGTCGTAACGAACAAAATGGGAATACGAGTTATATAGTGGCTTAAGCCATAAAATGTTGTAACTCGTAATAAACAAATACAAAATTGATGCATGAAATTGCTTAAAATTAATCGCTAATTAAGCATAACTAAATATAACTCTAAAATTATGATTTATTCGTGAGACGAGCGCTTTTGCATAAATGTTCAGTTTTTGATGTTTTATTTGCCGCACATCTGCTTATTTAAAACTTTTCAAAATTATGTAAACCAAACATTTTTTCCAAATCGCTATTTCTATTTATTTTCATATCATAATTACAACAGTTTGCTTCTCATATAAAAGTAAAGAGATTCACCGATTTTTTGCTTGTGATTGTTTTCATATGCTATACATATGTGAAAAGTGACATCAACTCAATCAAAGCTATTCCCAAAAGTTTGAAAAGTGTGATTATAAACTAAATCACAGCCAAGATATGCAAATAGAACAATACACAACTGATTTTTGTTCAAAGACCTGATCTTTTATTCGATATATAAAAGTTTGTTTACAACTGAAATCTTATTCAAAAAAATTTATTTTATCTTATCTAAATGTTAGTATAAATATTGGGAACTTAAATTATTATCATGATTCATGAAAATTGGTGAGTAAAAGGTTTAGTGATGTAAGTTTTACAGTGATTCAATAATCAATAGTTTATTATGATTTTTGTTGACTTGAACTTTATTATGATAAAGAATTATTAATTTCAGTTCAATCATTGCATTTATGAATAATATTGTAAATGATAATAATAGGAATCATAATAATAATAATCAAAGGTCACTTATGCGTATAAAGTTGTCTTAAGTTGACAACAAAAAACAATGAAAAATTAAAATATAAGTTGCTTCAAAATTTTCATAAATATAGTAGTCCTAAACCCTAGTGATTTTAACAAACATCAGAATAACAAAAAAACAAAACATATTCTGATGGACAATACCTAATTCGGAATTTAAATCTGAGAAAACTCCACTTAAAGGATGGTTAATTTAGATTCAATTATACTCCTCGTCAAGTGTGCAATAATCCGTTTAAGGCAATTTTAGTTTATTTGAGGAAATATCAATTATTCTATAGTATTGTTAAAAACAGTAAACCGAAATTTTTGTGACAGTAGGTTGGGTTATGTCGAATATTGAGTTCTCTATTAATAGAAATACAGCAGTAGAACTGATATTATTCATACAAAATATTTTATTTGCAGTATAAATAAATAAAGTTATTGTACATGTGAGGCATATTTCAATCAAACTGTAAAACTAATTTCAACAAATAACGCCACTGACTCGACTCAATTCAACTCAACACAACTCGCCAGCAAAGCTAATGTTTGAAACCATAAAGTTACGAAAATATCGCAGGAAGTGTGAGATAGAATGATCTATTGTTTAGTCTATTACACGAGTTACTATTAAATGCGCTGTTGGATCAAATTTGATCACAAGAGAGAAAACAACACGACACTACGCCACACTGAGAAATGTCATATAAATAAAAATACTGAACTCTTTTAAGGTTGATTTGCTACATTGAATGGGTGGTTCGCCAATTTAGACATAGCAGCGCAAACACTCAACAAAAATGCATTAACTATGATAATAATAATAATACTTTTAAATAGATATAGTTTTCCTTTACCTCCATTGTAGTTGAATGATTCAGTGTCTTGATTGCATTACTAGCGCTGGAACGCGAAGAGAATGTCACGAATGCGCAACCTATACAACAAAATTGTTTTAATTAGCATTAATGAACAGTGAAACTAATTTTCACAGAAAAAAAATTTTAAAATTATATTTTTGGTTTTTTTAGCAGGAAAAAAGTTAAAAATTGAACTTAAAATTATTATTAACCTTTACTCTGTCCGTTACCATCTTTTAGTAGAGAACACTCCTCTATTACTCCAAATGCTGAAAACATTGAGCGTATATCTTGTTCGTTAAAATTTTTTGAAAGCATACCAATAAACAATTTTCTTTCTTAATATTAAGTAAATAAATGCATAAAATTTATTTACGCTATTCTACGCTTAATATAGTTTTACAATTTTTACACACCATTTCGATTTTCGGTATCCGCGGGTTTCATCTGAATCGGATGGTGACACTAACACAAAATTAAGTTTGCATTTAGTCGGTAAAATTTAATCTAATTATAAAAAATGAATGATTTACCATACGTTCATAATGAATGCCACTTTCATACATTCCACTAACACATCAACAAAGCACAAAGAAATACAAAACAACTAAACAATTCCCTATTCCATCGACAATGTTTGTGTTTAGAATTCTAATAATAAACAAAATATCTTATCGCTAACGAAGCTCTAAATACTTATAAGAATAACATCCTTAATGATTATGTCAAACTACATTACTATATAATGTATGTAAAAAGTAAGAACAATCACTTCGGCTTATCAGTGCAAAATGCAAATTTTGAATTATTTGTATAATGATAATTGTACTCTAATTGTATAATTTTTATTAATGCTAAAAATATTTAGTAGTAAAAAAGGTATAGCATAAGAAAATTCACCATTTGATTGGTAAGTCGGTATGTTTGTCTACAACCCTTTAAAATAAATCATAGACCGTCATATGTTGGTTTTACTCTTTATTAATACTATTATTAATAATTCATTAGGCTGTTTTAAACTTTAAAACAAGTTAACCCGAGTGGTGTTTGCTCAGCGCTTACCCTCCTATAAAAATTGGAAATTCAGAAATTAAATCTGATAAGTTTTTTGCTTTCCAAAGGCGGAGTCAGCAAAGCAATGTTAAGCTGTCAATTATTTTTCTACCACTCGACTGGCATATGTGCACTGGAGTCGAAAAATTTAGCTGCAGTTGGAGTTAAAATTGAAATTTTGAAAAATGTGGAGTTGGAAAGGTTTTATATTTTTTTTTATTGGAGTTGAATGATAAAAATGCATTTAGAATGGAAATTAATTTTAATTTCCATTAAAAAATCTATAATATGTAATATTTAACAACTTCTAGCATAGTTTTTATTTTAAAAAGACAATTATAAGCTTATTTATACTTGTTTTCTAATAAACTGGTAACAATGACAGCTTTTATAAATATAAAGTTCAAAATTAATCATAAAGGAAAAAATTGTGCTGAAGTGGGTAAATAATCAAATGGAATTATTTGGAGCTGGAATATAATATGCAATTTTTATTCGAGTTGGAAATAGTTTTGAACTTTCCGTTGGACTTGATATGGGATCGGAATGAATTGTTGCAGAGTTGAGTGGGAATGGGATAAAAATTTTGCCGGATTTCATTCTCCACTTCCGAGATTTTTCAAGCAGTCAAGAATTAAATTAGAACATAAAATGTTGCACGAATTATGTAATGATATAATAAAGCAAATTTAATCTCGGATTAATCAATTATTTATAGTAATAACTCAGAAACAATAATTTTCACAAAACAATGTATAAAGTTAATGAAAATAATTATCTCTCGAAAATAATAATTCAATAAATAATAAATATAATTAAATTTCGAAATTTATTAGCATTTTTAATATTGCTTTTGATAGTTATATTCGAAATATAATCGAAAGATTTAAGTAAAAAGTAAAAGTAATTTAATTTCAATTACACTTTAAAATGATAAATCTAAGGTAATATTATCTGTTAATATTTCACCATTTTATTTATCTTTACTTAAATAATTAAATCCATTAAATTTACCACAAACACAAACTTTCTCAATAAATAAAATTTTTCCAATTTTATTTTGGTTAACGCTCAAACTTCAAAAGAAAAACGTAAGAAAGAGTCTTATGAGGTTTACAAAAATATTATTATTATCTTAAGTTCATAAACTGCCTAGAATTTTAAAATAAACATTGGAAGAGATCGGAACATTAATTTTTCTACTTTTTAAACTTATTAAATTTTTAATATTTAATAATCGATTCGAATCTATTTCATAGAAGCACTGTACAGTACTGCACTTAAATAAGGAGAGCCAGAAACTATGCATTAGGCGAGTTTAGTTTATAGTTTATAAATTAATTCAATTTATTACATAATCGTTAACATTGCAATAAAAAATAAAAATGTTTAAAACAAAAAAAAAGAATAAAACCAATTGGTAATTTGCGATAATAAAGATTCCGATTGTTGTAAAAGAATATAAATTTGTACAAACAAGTATAAAACTTTGTGGCGGATAAATAATACTAGAATATATGGTGATAAAGCCAAACAACATTTATTTAACAGTGACTATTCATGCGTAAAGATTTTCATTTTGAGCACAATCATTGATCGAAACAACATTTTGCCAAAACAAAACTTTTCATTTGAAATACAGTAAGTAAGAGCAAACTTTTACCAATAAATTTATATAACAAAATATAAACAACAGAAAGTTTTTATTCGCTTTATTTAACTTTTAGTATCCATACCGGAATTTGCTGGTGAGTTGCTCTTACGATGCTTTCAGCGAGATTGCAATTATTGCATCTCTGACCAGCAGCGACATTATGTCCCAAAATAACAGAGGCAGCGGCAGCCACTATCAAGTCTTTCGCTTGTTTTGCGAGCGCATCGTCGCCAACACTGTGAGAATTAAATTTTCTAATGCGTTGACACTTGTTTGGTTTCGACATTTGATAACTCGATAATTGTGAATTGAGCTCTTAGTTTAGCACATTTAAATAGTAATAGTAAATACTAAATGTATATCGATTTACCAAGTTATCAATAGCATCAATAGCATATATACTAGTACTGAAACAATAACTGAGAAACAGAAACTATGAACAGTAAATGCGAGCAACAAATGCTACACCAAAATGCGACTTACGATTAACTTTAGTTTTTGGCTGCAGTCACTCTCACTCTCACTCATTCATTCAGTCACTCACTAACTCGCACTCAAATGTGCATCAAAACTAGTGAACATGCGTTCTCTACAAAACTACATTCTCTACTAAATTAATTTTGTTGTTTGGCTCTTGCGCCTCGTTTAACAAAAGTATTCACTGAAAAGCACTTTTGAAATCTCCATCAGTGCAGTCTCTTCACAACTCAACTCAACTCACTTTCCCAATTCAATTCCCTCCGCCTTCCACTCACTGATTCACTTTCTCTAACAAAAACACCAACAAATACGCAAAACACACTCAATGAGACTATTTTTAATCACAATTGAAAAACTTATTACATATATAACAATAAACAAAATTATTAGCATTACCGATGGCAGCGTTTTTATATTGTGGAGCGCATTCTGTGCCTACAATTGGTTAAAAAAATCAGAAATATTTAATTAATAAACTTCTTTATATGTGGTGATATCAATATACCTCAAGAGCTGCTCTTCTATTGTAGAACGTAACAAAACAGCATCCTTTACCAAATAAACAAAAAAATATTTAATAAATTTATTGGCTTTCGTGGCTTATCGAGTGCTTAATGATAGTTAACCTCAGAGAATTTATTTGTTACTATTTTTATACGTAATGCATAATGAAAATATATGTTCAGACAATGTTTGGTTAGTGGTTAAAGGATTTACGGTATGTAAGTCTTATATTCAATAGACACATTCAATACTTTATGTCCAAATGTTTAATTTTAAACATTTAATTAAAAATTTTCAAACTATCACTAAAAAAACAGTCTGTGTTTAATCCAATATATTACCGTGGTTTTGATGGTTATTAAGATTAAATTAAATTAATAATAACTTAAATAAAACCATTACACGTAAATTTCTAAATAATTAATCCTCCACTTAATAAGGTTTACTTAATTTGTTTTAAACAACTTATTTTAGTAGTTCAGTGATCTCATTCATGTTGGATGATAAATGATAAGATGGCGCGTTATTTAAAATTTATAAAATAAGACAATGAGAAATAGGATAGGCATTTGACGCGCATTTGCCAAAACTGATCCATAATTTAATTTATGGTCGATAAGATTTAATGCATTCTGTTTCTAATTACAGAGTTTGCTGTTTGTGCGGTTGATGTTGAAACCAACAAATATGTGATATTTCAATGAGAGGCTGGTTAATAGCAAATAATTTCATGCTTTCAATTCTTACGTGATTCTAATACTATTAATGTGGTGAATGTTCAAAATAGGATGTCTTATGAAACCAATGACTTTTTGTTTGAAAATATTTATCGGTTAGCATCAGTTAAAGAAATCTTAATTGTCAGTATGTTTTTTAAAATAAATGTTGACAAATATTTTTGTCAAGAAAAATACAGTAAATTTCCAACATTTGGTAAATATTATTGTGCAATATATTATTCGCTGAGATAAACAATATTTTCGAAGCCAATTCAATATAATATGCAATCAGGAATGGAATAAATACGATAATCGATAAAAAGCACGTAATTTTGATCGAAGAAAGGACTGTTATATAAAAAATACTAAACTCAGAAATGAAATGAAATTGTATAGAAAGTAATTCAATATTGCTGTCCAATTCATTGATGGCATGACTCAATCAAGCATTTCATTGTCTGAAACTTACAACTGTCGAACTGTAGACATTCTCGCGGGATTTCTCAACATTGACGACTTAATTGATGGTCCAAATTCTCCGAGAATTACTGCAAGTGTTCGGCAGTCTATCGATCTTACCCTATATCCTGATCAGACTTAGTGTTCAATTTTATTTATTTAATGAAAGAATGCTGCAAACTATAGTATTTGACCGCCCGAACCACTCAAACCCATTCCTTCGGGATTTTATGAATTATTATTAAGAGCAAAGCCTCCATCATTGATTCGAGGCATTGCGGCCCCAAAAGAGATTTACGCAAACAATTCTTTTGATTGAGTATAACATCAACAAAACAGCATTATGTGCACAAATAATTTTATAATGTAGTTACACCACAGTGCATACAGACATACAGACATACAGCGCACACATAGCACATGCATTTTCTTAAAATTACTTTTGCCGTTTGCAGTCACGTCAAACAAATAAAAATTCAATATAAATAAGAGATTACACTTTCCAGAGAATACTGATATTTATTTTTAGCCCTTAGTCCAGATTGACGTGAGGTCGCAGTGGGCAGTGATTCAAGCAAATGTATTTTTGCGTCGAAATTAATTGTACGAATACGTCCTTGACTTTAGTTGGTTGCCGATATCAAATCTATCATTAAATTTGGCAATTTATCATATGTTGCAATGCATCAACTCATGCCAAAAACGCTAATTAAAGCTATTCTTTAAAACTAATAATTATATAAGTTATATAAGTTGAGTTGAGTACCGCTTTATTTATTTTACGTGAAATTTATGGTCGACATCGATTCGATTTATTTATTATTCAAATGTGCTTATGTAAGAATTTAGAGAGTATCAGCCAATTATTAAATGGATTATAAACTAAAAATAAATAACTTTAAAAACTAATTCAATAGCTTTTCATAATTGCACCACTTTTAGAGATTTCGCTACTAAATAATTAATTAGAAAACCATAATACAGTTATAACGATTAAATTTTTATTAGGCTTTTAAATCTAAAAAACGGCATATATCTCGAAAAAAATTTAAAAAATTTCTTTTTACTGCAATTTGGTTCAATAGAGTTCGCTCGCATAATACACTTATTTGGGTTCGAATCATGTCTCGGTCGACATTCAAGTCTAGATTGATCATCACATCTTTTGAATTATTTTTTATATCTCGCAAAGCCATCGCACGAGAAGTTTTTTTCCATTTTCTCGATTCTTTTTTATGGGTTAAACTTATTTTAGCGATACAATTGTTATAGTGTTGTTGTTGAGAGAATAGTGCAGCAAAAGTATAGCGATTGCAGATCATTACTATGGCTATGAGTGGCAATAGTGTCACTATGAGTAATGTCGCAGTAGTCACTGGTTCTCAATCTCTCTTTCATTCACGCCTCTGTTTACTCTCATCTATAATTCATAACATTGTTGTATCCATGATTTTTTAGCTCAGTGTTGCATACAGTTTGAGTTCAACATTTTCATTACAATTTCGAGACTTTCGGGAGACGAGAAAAAAAACGAGGAGACAATCAATGTTTAGCGCTAACGGTGTGATTCTAGAATTAGATGTGTAGAGGGAGGAGGAGGAGAGGGCAACAAGTTTTCACAATTTAGATTACATTCTTAGTGGCGTAACGATTTTCAAATATTACTATGTTTTCGTATAATAGACCGAACATCGATTTTGCAAATTTATGCAAATTTAATTTATTGAATGTATTCGCTGCGATCAAAATCAATAAAAAAGATTTAATACATTCGAAAAGAATAGCCGATACGCGACTCTCAATTTAATTATAGTATAAAGTAAAATAGTTTGAAGTGTTAGTCACATCCTTTAGATTTAATCTGGAATGCGATGATTGCCAATACATACTAACATACTCTATATAATTGAATACCGCATAACCGAAATATATTACAGTTTCACACTAACGGCGTAAACACTCAAACTTATTGTATATCAATAGCCATTCATTACCTTTACTTTTCGAGGTTCGCTTATCTTTCAATAAGTTAATTGCGTACACATCGCCATACTGTTCCAGTAGTCGTCTACAATCATCTTCATTCCAGTCGCGAGGGATCTGTCCCACAAACATCTTCAGCGCATCGCTATCCGGCTCTCGAGCGCTGTCTTCTTCATTGCTAATTATATCAAATTGATATTAAATGAGTTGTAGTAACTCATACGAGCCATAATGAAAGCTGTAAAAACTGGCATTTCTAAACAATAATTAATTAAAATAATACTTACATTTGACCATTAGAAGACGATTTGGTGAGAGAACACAATGTATTGCTGGTTTGCGAGTTATCGCTCACATTAACATTTAAACAAATCAAAGAATCGTCTTTTACGCCGTTGTCATCCATTGTTAATTCAAACTTGATTTTATTCATTAATTTTGATTATAACTGTTTTTTACATTGAGGTTTCATTAGATAGCGATTTATGGCTGCAATAAATTGAACAGTTTTGCTGGCAGTTTACTATATGAGTGAAACTGGTGTAAGTGGTGTATCATCAAAAATATGATGATAACGACTAATCAAATAAATGGCACTAAAATATCACTTGATTTGCGATAAAACAGAAAACACAACACAGACGCAACAAAACAAAACTTTTAATACTTATATTTAATATTTAATAAAAATATCAATATATTATATATATAATATATACACAACAAAAATAAAGATATTATTAATACTTTAGATATTTCTAAGAATATTCAAAATATAATAAAAATGGTGTAATAATAGCATAATAGAAAAAATTATCGCAATATTTCTAAAACTGATTGTGAATTGCACTCAAACTCAAATATATATTAATTTTTAGTGTAGAAAACTAATGATAAGATAAAAACGTGTGAATACACACACATAGACTGTTGTCACACATATTGCACACTATTTTTATTCTAACGGCAGAATAATATTCTCTTAACTGCTAGTAAGTCTAGAATCCGCTAAATGAAGTGAACGTTAAAACTTCTTTTTTTTTCTTCTTTTTTGACGAAACGCTAAAAGTAGTGTTCTTTTGGAGAATAATTGCTTGAGAATTGTATGTATAATTAACATTACGTATAGAGGTATAGATGTAATACATTAAAAGTTTTTTATGCAGATTAAATGTACAGTTAAAACCATTTATAAAAAAAATTGCGATGTAAAACACGTGTCGTAATTTCGGATAATTATAATTTTAATCTCTTATGAATTGCACATTGAGTTGAATCATATATTTATAGTTAGAAACTGAAATCACGACTTTCACTAACCGTACTTATATATGTCATTTTACAAAGAGTGGTGTTATAATATCGAGCTTTCACTGTGTTTTTTATATATATATCTATATATACATATATTCTTTTAAACTCGTGAGACATTAAGAGTTGCATAACGTGCACATTCTATTCTAGTCTGTAACGGCTTTAAGTCTCCACTAAATTGACGACTTCAACAATGTTTGTTTTTTGGCTTAATTTCCCATTTCTTGAGTGAGAAACGCTTTTCCGCGTTTTGCAGATGCGTTACCAGAACTATGTTAAACATTAAAACACTTTGGAACCATTGATTTGGTGGTTTAAATTGTGGCATATTATGTAAGCGCTATATCGACTCGCAAACATTGCACTAATATTGTAAATACATTAAAACTTCAGTTTTCTAAATTTAGCACAAATGTTTTCTATTTTTTGGAGTTAATCGATAATTTTTTAAAAATCAAACGTTTCATAATTGTATTCACAATCATTTCTTACATTATTTTTTAATTGGAAAACTAAGCTTAAATAAATTAAAATGATTAAAAACAACCATTATCCTCAACTCCATGTTTTAACTGCTTATTTCAAGTTTGATAGACTAAAAATATTAAGTTAGCAATTAATAATTCTAATTATTAGGAATATTTCAGCTCAAGTAAATTCTAACTATATTAAATTGTTGTGCATATTATCTGCTTTTAGATAAATAACACTTACTATTAAAAATATAAGTAAGTATATGTTAATCTATGATAGTGTGCAAACTTACTCGACCCTATTTATTTGATTTGTAGTTATTATTAATGCCAACTAAAGTGACTCATTGATTACACACTAGACATACATTATAAATAAGTTCATAGTGTTCGCCCTCTATCAATACATTTTGCTAATTATTCCTAAGTCTTGAATCTAGATTCTAGAAAAAAACTTTGGCGAAATTTAAAAAATATATTGATAGATGGAGCATAGGGTATCATTATGTTTAACGCCGTAAGTTAGTATCTATGCATATAACAGTAAATATAGTGATTACAAGT
>JAQIVF010000784.1:0-18117 GCA_034698365.1 Steganacarus magnus
AAATTACAAACCAAACCAATCCAATCCATAAGTTAATGGTTTAAACCAATGGTTAACCATTATAAACCAAACCATTAACACCTTTAATTTATATCTTTAAAATACTGATCTCAGGTAAATTCAATTTGCAGTGTTTGTCTGCCTCAATAATTGTGCTAAATTCTGCCTTGCCTTTTGAATTCTCAATTTCACTCAGTTTCATAAATTTATCATATCTAATAAAAATTTTTTTATTATACTGTATAAGTAATTTTTCAAACAAATAACATTTATTAATAACAATACGTTTTTGTATATAATTATATAAGAAATATTTAATTATCGATTAACTTGAAATCTGTTTTAAATATTAATTTTGTATTTTTATGGAAAAAACTATATATATATATAAACAGCATTAAATTTGATCATATCGTGACTCCATTCGCATTTCGATTACGAAAGAATTCACTACAATGTCGCAGTCTTTTTTGAAACCGTTATAAGTATAGAACTTCTGATCGGACGCCTGGCCATAACAAATCACACCTCTTTCGCCACTAAATAGCTGTAACACACCACCGCTGCAATCACGCGACATAGTAGTAGTATCGGATTCAAACGAACTCCAGTCATCAGAACTAAGCAAATATATAAAAAAATATATCCTAGAATAAAAAGTTTCTCAAATAATACCGTACTCATCATCAGTTTCAACATCGGACAAAGTAATATAACTGCTATCAGTATCGGAAACGGAACAATAACTATCATCAGAATCATAGTCAGTATTATTATAATTATAAGATAGGGAACTGTCTTCAATTTCGCCAGATATCGGTTTCTGTCCGCCACGTAGTCTTAGTTTCAGTTCAATATTGCTTTCGTTAGTTACGCCACAAACTGCTAGCTCTTCAACATTCGCTAAAAGCTTTTCGCGATAAATAATTCTCTGCTCCTCTGATGGAATGCCCACGTGTTTTGCAATAATCATCTTTAAATCGTTAACAGTATTATTCGCGCCAATAGTAATCGTCAAAATTTTATCAGTCAATGTTTTGACGAACACTTGGATTTTGTTACCAATCAGAGTGACATCAATATGATTTAATGGCCGATTAATTACTTTATTGAGACATTGTTCGACTTCGACATTAAATCCAATTTTCGAGCATTTAATTGACGCCAATTCATGACTGATGCCATACTTGTTAGCAGTTTGCGAGACGATATCACTTCCGCGTTCAGTGTTTTCGCTCATTAAATGCAATTTTCTGCCATTAGTTTCCATCGCTTTAATGCTCCAATACTTTTTCGGTCCAAAATAAAACGGTTGCTGTTCTTCATTAACAATCAATGTCACAAGAATTCCGCGATCACACTCTCGGTTATCGAAACAAATCTCAAAATCCACATCGTTTTCGTCAAAAACCGCGCAAAACTCGTTTTGTTCGCTACCATTCGTTAAACTTAGTGGTTTTTTAAAGAATCCTTTCTGTTTAATACTAAACTTAGTGCCAATCGGTAAATACAGAGAATTGCCAGTAATTATACAGTCCATAATTCAATAAATTGTTACTTGAAAGCTTATAAGATATTGAATTACTCTATTAATGAGCTGATACTGGAAACGAGTGCTCTAGTAGTGAATTTCTCATCCAATCAAAAAATTTATGATTCAGTAAGTTATTATTAGACCCAATAAGTAATATTTGTTATCATTTTAATGAAATTAATAGATACTCGATTCACAGTTTTTGTTCATATTATATTGATTACAATAGTTTTACTATCAATAGATTATTATGAATTATGATTCATTCATCTTTTATCATAAATAATGAGTAATACTACTTTAAACTCTTTATCTAAACTAATCATTTAATTTGCAATGAAAATTTCTTAGTTTGCATTTAATTAAGTTCACTCTTAGCACATATTAACTGATTAATTTCGTGCTTGCAATGAACAAAAATTTAGAAAAGCTATTTGAAACTATCCTTCAGTATAACCCAACATTAATTAATTACACTCAAACAAATTTTTAAACTTCATTAAAAGTTTAAACAAACATTTTTCAATACTTTGAAACGCAATGCTGAGTTACGATCACATCCTTTCTTCTCATTAGATTATACTAAATTCTAGAAAAAAATTCGTAAACAACGACTCTTTTTTGGTAAATAAAATAAGCATATTTTTGCAAAAAAAAAATAATTTATTGGTAATAAAGTAAATTTCTTTAGAAAAGTTTAATAAATAATTTATATTAAATTTATATAAAGTGATTTAAAATTTTACGATGAACCGAGTTTAAACAAAAATTGTATCATTACTCGATTGAAATTTGCGCAAATTTTGACGCCAATTTAATTTCAACAACAAAAGAATTCACAATAATACGAGGATCGGCTCTAAACACTTTATCATATGTAGTGAACACTTCATCGGATGGCTCACCAAAACAAATCACACCTCTTTCTTCATTAATTAATTGTGCGCTATTGTCATCAGTAGGTGTGTTCACTTGTGAATCACTTGATTCGTCGGATACGCTAAAAGTAATTATAAAAACCAAAATTCAAAAATTCAGTCACAAATTACAAAGTAATACCTGTGTGTTGTGTCCGAATCTGTAGTATCGCTGTTAGATAGCGTCAAATACGTTTTATTATCATCAGTTAACCGCTCATTTCCACCACGCAATCTTAGAACCAAATGCAAAGTACTTTCCCTTTGTATGTTATAGTCTACCAGACGTCTTCCATCTTCCAATTGTTTACCAGCAATAATAAGTCGTTGCTGATCTGTTGGAATTCCTTCATGATATCTAATAAACATCTTCAAGTCATCGATAGTGTTATGCGAACCAATATTTATAGTTATCGTTTTACCAGTCAATATTATAACGTATATCTGAAAAATAGTGCCAATCAATGTGACATCAGTAATATTAATTAATTGCGGAACTTTAGTTATTATGTTATCAACACATTCTTCAACTTTAACGCGAAATTCGATTTTCGAGCAAAATATTGACGCCAAATCATAACTGATACCATATTTGCGAGCGGTTTGCTCGACCATAACTCTTCCGCGTTCCGTATTTTGACTCAAGAAATGCAATTTTCCGCCATTAGTTTCCAATGCTTTTAATTTACACAATTCTAACGGTTCGATATAAAATGCTTTGTATTTTCCATTAATTTTGAGAGTCATATGAATACCGCGATCGCACTCTCTGTTATCACAACAAATTTCGAAGTCCACGTCATTTTCGTTGAATATCGCGCAAAACTCGTTTATTTTTTTTCCTTCGGTTAAATTGATTTGCTTGCTAACCAATCTTTGGTATTTAATATAAAATTTGGTGCCGATGGGTAAACAGAGTGAATTGCGTTTGATTATACAGTCCATATTTTAATATTTTGTGTTCAATAATTAATCAAATTGATTGCTCGTAAGTCGAGTTTAAAGTGATTGTATTAATACGTTAACGCAAGTCTTTTCAACTATACAACTCAATGCACTTTTGCTAATTAATTAATCACAATTACACACAATTTCAAAAATCTCTAAGAGTTTGGTCAAAAATTTTTTGGGTTCAACTTTAGTCAGATTATGCAATAAAGGCAAAAATAAAAAAATCGAAGTTAAGTTAAGTTAAATTAGTATTAGACAGCATTTACTGTTGCTATTTCATGCGATGTTTTATTTTCAAATTTTCTATGGTAATCCATGAGCACACACTTCACCAAACACTGTTATAAGACTTACGAGTCAATCGTATATTATTCTATGGGTTTGCGTTCAGTGTGCACTTTTAGAGCGCTACAAGCGCTTTAAGAGTTAAATACTCGTAGATTTATTTTCAACTGTATATAAATGCACTTATGCTACGATTTCTTAACACTAAAAACTAGTTCTCTATTTCCCCACATTTTAAAAGTGCACATTCAACAAAAACCCATAGTATTGATGAGTTAAAGATTTTTTATTTAAAACTTACTCGCAGTATATTCGAAATGAACAAAATATTGGTTATAGAGTAATTGCGTTATCGAACAATACTATGAGCACAATTTTTGAGATTGAAATTTGAAAAACTTATTGAGTCTAAACTATAGTAACACACCATCTTAAGATTAATTGTTCAAAACAACTTTGATTTTTAATAATAAATATTTTTAGTAAATATTCAAAATATAATAAATTATTTGAATTGATTTGAAATCACGTTTTGAATAATAATTTAAACAGTTTCACCTAAAAAATACAACATTAAACTATCAAATGTGTGATTCGTGAATATATGCTTTATCCTAGTCATAAATTTGTCTAAAAAATGGTTTCTAATTTTTCCCGGTCTCTAAATAATAGTGTGACCAACAGTTATTTTACTAAACCTTTCGAATGTTGATAATTTTAATGTTTTCCACTGGAGTCGACATACAAGATATATTTTTTTCAATAATACCTAGAGATCTAAATTTGGTCTGACAACAACATTAAGTAAAGTATCGCCAATTGAAATTCAAGGTGAAACACAATTAAAAATTTACATATTTAAAAATCAATTATGTAATTTTTCAAACAAATATTTATTGGTAATAATAATCTTTTTATAAAATGTTTCGAAAAATATTAATTATTTTGAGAATAACTTTGAATAATAATTTAATATTTTTAATATGCATTACTAAATTGCATTAAATCTCGATTCCATACGCATTTCGATAACAAACGAATTCACTTGAATGTCACAGTCTTTTTTGAAACCATTATAAGCGCTGAACTCTTCGTTCGATCGCTCGCCATAACAAATCACACCTCTTTCGCCATTAAATAGTGGCGATGAACCGCTATTACGCGATAAACTAGTGTTCGGTTCGAAACTACAATTGTTTTCACAAGTAAATAAAATTAAACTAAAATAAAATGTTTTTTGCCCAATAATACATACTGATCGGAATCGGACATAAAATCTGTGTCAGAGTCAGTATTATGACCATCGGATAGCGAACTGTCATCAGTTTCGGCAGTTCTCAGTTTTAGTCCGCCGAGTAATCTTGCTTTCAACTGAATATTGCATTCGTTAGTTACGCCACAAACCACTAGTTCTTCATTATCCGGTAAAGCTCTTTCGCGATAAGTAATGATTTGCTCCGCAAATGGAATGCCTTCTCGTTTAGCGATAATCAGTTTTAAATCTTTGACAGTATTATTCGCGCCAATATTAATCAGTAATGTTTTATGAGTGAAGGTTTTAACAAATATCTGTATTTTAGTGCCAATCAAACACACATCAATGTTACTCAATTTATTGTCAATTACTTTATTGAGACATTGCTCGAACTCAACACGAAATTCAATTTTCGAGCAACTAATTGACGCCAATTCATAACTGATGCCATAGTTTGTAGCGGTTTGTGCGATCATAGCATTTGCCCATTCAGTGTTTTCGCTCATTAAATGCAATTTTCTGCCATTGGTCTCCAATGCCTTAATGTTCCAATACTCTTCTGGTTCGATATAAAACGGATATCGTGTCTCATTAACAGTCAAGTCTAATCCAATACCGCGATCACACTCTCTATTATCACAACTTATCTCAAAGTCGACATCATTTTCGTCAAAAATTGCGACGAACTCGTTGTGTTTGTCACCACTCTTTATGTTAACGCGTTTATCGGTGATTCCTTTTTGCGTAATTATAAATTTGGTGCCAATCGGCAAATAAAGCGAATTGTCTACTATACTGCAATTCATAATTGAATATACAGTTGATTAAACGCTTATACTATAATAACTCGATTAATGTGCTAATGTTGCGTGAATTCTATCGAAAGTAATCAAATTCAGACTTTAGTCGATTCGTCACATTTATGATTCAACAAAATATATTTTATTTTATAGTAATCATAATAATTTTTTATATAGTAATATTCAATTAAGTTTAATACAATTATTAGATATACTTGATTTTAATTTTAAAAATTTGTTCTTCTTATTATTATTATTATTATTATTATTTAGTTCTAATATAATAGTAGACTTACATTTTTAGGCAAACCAGTGGACGGATGTGTTTTGCACAGTATATGAATAGTAAGGTTACGCGCAGCTGTGTGTGCATATCAGATATGATTATAGATACGCACAAAAGTTATAGTCCTATAGACTCGGACTCGAGTCAGTCTTTGTTATCACGACTCGGACATCTGTGCAACCTATAGATATTAATTTTTACGATGCATACGGGCTACATATGCATGTTTTTGTGTTTAAGGACTGAACGGGTTGGGATATGAGGGCATTTTAATAAATGCTGCAATTATTGCAATCGGGTATCAGTATAATTGAATGCAAAAATTTAAATAGTAAACAAATACGATAATTACGTTATTTAACTCAATGGAGACAATACTAAAAATAGTATATATAATGCAAAAATAATACTCATAAACGCACTCTCATTTCATCTCACAATCTTTACTCATTTCCAAAACCGCTTTAAAATATTTAAAATAAGAAAATTGAATTGACGTTACGTCGATGCGCAACGCAACACGCATAGAAAACACGATCAAAGTATATAAGCATTACCTAAAGTTTAGAATACCGTATTTTTCAAAATTATTTTACTTCGGAACTCGAAAACAGCGTGTATTTTCAATTATGAATTGTTTGGTCGAAGACAATTCGCTTAACCTACCGATTGGCACGAAAATCATTGTGAAACGTAAACGAGTATTACAATCTGACAATTATCGCAATTATATTCGCAATGAACCGATAGCAGACACAGTCCGACTAATTGATGGTCCGATTGCGCAAACGTTTTACGCGATATTTGACGAAAATGACGTTGACTTCGAGATTCGTTGCGACAACCAGTTGTGTCCGCGCGGTATTAAACTCACACTAATTATTAACGAAACGAAGCATCCGTTTTATATTCCGCCCGCAAAGTTCTGCACATTTCAAGCATTGGAAACAGATGGACGAAAATTGCACTTTTTGAGCCAAAACACCGAAGAAGGGCAACTATTAGTTGCGGCCACTGCTGAGAAACATGGCACCAGCTTTGCTGAAGCATCGGTGAACTGTTCGAAAATAATCTTTTCTGTAGAAGTAGAGAAGTGCCTCGAAGAACAAGTTATTTCGGATCCGTTGAGCACTTCACTGCTCGGTAATAGAATTTGTGTTCACATTGAAACACTAACTGGTAAAACAACTGATATCGTGGTTGGAATTTTTAATACTGTTCTTGATTTAAAGAAACGTTTCGCTAAACACGAACGAATTTCAGTAACCCATTCACTAATTTACAATAGTGTGGTATTAAATGATAATAAACTGCTCGTCGATTATGGTATATGCGAGGACAGCAAACTATACACAGTATATATTTCTGGATTTAGGCCTTTTGTCAGCGAATCATCGGATTTCGGTTTATCGGCCAATCGAATTGAATTCAATCGATTTTCTGGAGGATTTGATAACTATAATTGGATGCGAGTCAACAACAACAGAGACGGCTACGATCCATGCACGAGGGATGGCCCAAATCGTGGCCCACCTCGTGGCTCAGCTCGTGGTGCTCGTTATTCAGATCGTGATTCAGATCGTGGCTCAGATCGTGGCAGTAGCAAACAAATGGCACAATCTATTTCGAGTCAGCAAATGAGTGCACTCTCTCTTAATAACACCGCTCCGTTATTTAGTGGCGAGAGAGGTGTGATATGTTATGGCGAGCGATCCGATCAAAAATTTGGTAATTACGACAAATTCAAACCCGATTATAATCTGATTGTAAATTCGTTCGTTATTGAAATGCGATTCGAGTCGAAGTATGCTCCCGTTTAAATATCCATAGTTTAAATATACTGTATAATTCATTTCTTTATACTGTTATAACTTAATAATTTAAAATTCTTTAAATATAATAATAAATGTTAGATTAAATCAATATATATATATATAATTATTTATTTAAACAAATTTATTCTCAACATAAAATAAATAAACTCACTTTAATATATTTAATAATTGATTGCTTTTGAATAATAAATATAAGGAAAAATTTAAAAAAAACCATTGAAAAAATTATTAATAAAAAAGTTAAATTTAAAATTTTAAATTTATTGGATTATTACGGAAAATAAAGACAAATTACCCAAATTTTAATTTTTTTACCGTTTAAAAGACTGAATGCAGTTATTTTAAAATTTATTAAGTACATTGATCTTAAAAATTTTGTTTATCATAACCAATATTTAATAGTAAATATAACAAAGCAAAAATATAAATCTTCAAAATAATTTTTATTTGTAATACAGTTTTTAAATTTATATTTCTAGAATAATTTAGATTATATTAAATTGAAAGTAATAATTTATGCAATTTTCGACTCCATTCTCATTTCAATGACAAATGAATTAACTTTTACACTGTGATCGGCGATAAAAACTTTGTCATTATTAGGGAAAACATCGTTTGATCGCTCGCCATAACAAATCACACCTCTCTCGCCGCTAAATAATTGCGATGAACCGTTATTATGCGACACATTTGTGTCATCGTTTTCGGTCGAAATTGTTTCGTCCAAACTAAACACAATTAAACCAAATTCAAAAGGTTTGCATAAATTAGAAATATATACCTGTCTGTATATGAATCGGAATCTGATTCATCGCTGTATGAATACGTTGAGTGTTTATCGTCATCGTTATTATCAGTTATGAGAGGCAACTGTTCGCCACCAAACATTCTTAGCAGCAAATGGATAGTGCTATCAGTTTCTATATTATACTCAGTCAGTTGTTTCTCATCTTCCAATTGTTTGCCACAAAACACAAGCCGTTGCTTATGTGTTGGAATTGCTTCACGTTTGGCAATAATCATCTTCAGCTCATCGACAGTGTTATCCAAACCAATGTCAATATAAATTGTTTTACCAGTGAATGTACGCACGAATAACTTGATTTTAGTGCCAATCAAAGTGATATCAGTAACATTAACCAAATCATCAATCATTTTGTTGGGACACTCTTCAACTTCAACGCTAAATTTAATAGTCGAACGAATAACAGACGCCAAATCATAATTAATGCCATATTTGTGTGCGGTTTGTGCGACGAGAGCGCGACCCTCTTCAGCATTTTCACTGATCACATGCAACTTTGGTCCATACGATTCTAACGTGCGAATTGTGCACCACTTCAGCGGCGGTATATAAAACGAACGCTTCTTATTGCCGATCACTAACTCTAATCCAATGCGTCGATCAAACTCTCGATTATCGCAGCTTATTTCGAAATCGACGTCATTTTCGTCAAAAATTGCCAAATATTCGTTTGGTTTGTTGCCATTAATTAAATCGGTTGTTTTTCTTGTTGATCTTTGGTAAGCGATACCTAATTTAGTGCCAAACGGCAAACACAATAAATTGTCTTTAATTATACCATCCATTTTCAAATAATTCACATTTGAATAATCAACTTATCAGTGAAGTATATTTGGGTGTGATATGAATAGTTTAATCAATTTACGTCACCTTTTATAGACCCAAATGGATTGTTTTGCTAATATTACTAATAAACTATGAACTCATATTATTCATTCATTTGGATTCTCAAACTTTTTGAGGTCAAAACTGTTCAGTTTGTAATCGATAGCAACATTTATATTCATTTTCATTGTTATTTAAGAGTGTGATCTGATTTAAGTTCACTTTATTCCTTAAGCACTCAGAGTGTATGCGAAATTATTGGATTATGTATATACGGTTTTTATAAAATCCCTACTATTGACCACTACTATTAAATTTAATACTAATTGCAAAATATAGCATATGGGTTATATATATTATTTATGGAGTTGGGTGGAGTTAAAAAATGTGAAAGTTAAGTTGGTTGGAGTTGGATATCAAAAATGCATTTGGAATGGAAAGTTATATGAATTTCCATTAAAAATTCCAGAATATGTAAAATTTTTTAAATCAAATAAGATAAATCTAAACTTATTCATAATTTTTTCTAATAAAATGACAACTTTTATAAATATAAAGTTCAAAATTAAACAGAAATAAAAAATTGTGCTGGAGTTGGAATGGAGTTGGGAAATAATCAGATTGAATTATTTGGAGCTGAAATTTTAATTGGAGTTGTTTGGACTTGAAAGAGTTTTGAACTTTCTCATGGACTTGTCATGGGATTGGAATGAATCATTGTGGAGTTGGATTGGAATGGGATAAAAATTTTGCCTGATTTCAATATTTTGACCTTAATAAAGGAAATTTATTCTGTTTGCACTTGTATTTAATGCAACACAAACATAACAGTTTAAGCTCGGAAATTGTGGCGCATTTAAAAGTGCAAAAACCCAATTATTCTGCATTTATTACAACGGAAGTTGTTTTTAATATTTTACTTAACTAATGAACATAGTTACACAGTGGGGGGTCTTGCATGGGTCTGGAGCTCCTAGAAAATCTAAACAACTTGACCCCCTCCCAAAAAAATCGAGATTTAAAAAATTGTCGTTTAAATTCGATAAGCTTTTGAGACCACTCTATAATTTTTGGCCAAAATGAGAAAAAATTGTTTAAATCCGATGAGATTTGACCCCTAAAGAATTTTTGTGGCAGAGCCCCCCTCCTAGTGGTTTGGAACGGAGTGTAACCATGCCTTTTTAAGGCAAAAATGAAAAAAAACCGGAGATATTGCATAATCTGACTAAACTTGAACTCAAAAATATTTTGATCAAACTCTTAGAGATTTTGAAATTGTATGAAATGATAATCAATATTGAAACAAATTATTAGCAATCGTGAATTTGAGTTGATTAAGCATAGTTGAAAACATTTGAGTAAACTTATTAATGGAATCACATTAAACTAACGCGTAAATTCATAAGCAAATAATTTGATTATGAATTGTATAATTAGAAATAATTCATTATATTTACCGATCGGCACCAAATTTAATTTTAAATACCAAAGTTTGGTTAATAAACCAATTAATTTCCTCAAAGGTGACAAAAAAGGCAAGTTTTGTGCGATATTCAACGAAAATGACGTGGACTTCCAAATTTGTTGCGACAATAGGGAGTGTGATCGCGGTATTGGATTAGATTTAATTATTAATGGAAAATGTGAGGCATTTTATATCGAACCGTTACAATTGATTAAATTAGAAGCATTAGAAACAAATGGCGGAAAATTGCATTTCTTGAGTCAAAACACAGAACGCGGAAGAGTTATGGTCGAGCAAACCGCGCAAAAATATGGTATCAGTTATGATTTGGCGTCAATATTTTGCTCGAAAATCGAATTTCGCGTTGAAGTTGAAGAATGTGTCGATAGCAAAATAACTAAAGTTCCACAATTAATTAATATTACTTATAACACATTGATTGGCACTATTTGTCAGTTATTCGTTAAAATATTTAATGATAAAACGGTAACTATAAATATTGGTTCGCATAAAACTATCGATGACTTGAAAATGCTTATTCGAGATAAAGTGGGAACAGCAACAGATCAGCAACGACTTATTTTTGCTGGTAATCAACTGGAAGATGGAAGACGACTGGTAGACTATGATATACAAAAGGAAAGTACTTTGCATTTGGTTCTAAGATTGCGTGGTGGAGATGAACGGTTAACTGATGATAATAAAACGTATTTGACGCTATCTAACAGCGATACTACAGATTCGGACACAACACACAGGTATGTATTTGTAATTTGTGACTGAATAATTGAATTTTGGTTTTTATCACTCGAAAATTTCTTTAGCGAATCCGACGAATCAAGTGAATCAATCAACACAACTACTGATGACAATAGCGCACAATTAATTAGTGAAGAAAGAGGTGTGATTTGTTTTGGCGAGCCATCCGATCAAGTGTTCACTATATATGACAAAAAGTTCAGAGCGGATTCACGTTTAATTGTGAATACTTTTATTGTTGAAATTAAATTGGCGTCAAAATTTGCGCAAATTTCGATCGAGTAATGATGCAGTTTTTGTTGAAATTGTATTAATCGTAAAATTTCAAAGCACTTTATATAAATTTAATATAAATTATTCCTTAAATTACTACTTGCTAAGAAATTAAAGTATTATCAATAAATTATTTTTTGCAAAAATATGCTTATTTTATTGTGGATTTGACGAAATTTTTTCTAGAATTTAGTATTAATCTAAATGAGAAGAAAGTGTGTGATTGTAACTCAGCATTGCGTTTCAAAATAATGTAATGTTTGCTTAAACTTTTAAGCGGTAAAAATTTTAATGAAACGCTTGATTATGAAATTTGTTTAAGAGATAAAAGTTTGGTTATACTGAAAGATAGTTTCAAATAGCTTTTCTAAATTTATGTTCATTGCAAGCACGAAATCTATCAGTTAATATGTGCTAAGAATAAACTTAATTAAATTCAAACTAAGAAATTGGCGAAAGAGGTGTGATTTGTTATGGCGAGCGATCGAACGAAGAGTTCAGCGCTTATAATGGTTTCAAAAAAGACTGCGACATTCAAGTGAATTCGTTTGTTATCGAAATGTGTATGGAATCGAGATTTAATGCAATTTAGTAATGCATATCAATAATATTAAAAGTATTATTCAAAGTTATTCTCAAAATAATTAATATTTTTCGAAACATTTTATAAAAAGATTATTACTACCAATAAATATTTGTTTGAAAAATTACATAATGATTTTTAAATATATCTCGTTTATGTCGACTTCAGTGGAAAATAATAAAATTATCAACATTCTAATGTATTTATAATAGGGATTATAATTATAAAAATTATAATTTAATTTTACAACATAAGTAAACTTTACAGTTTACATATTTAGAGCAATACAGACACTCAGAGTGTTTCGATTTCTTTACAGAAATCATTATCAATGGCTTAAATTGTTGAATAACAAAATGAAAACTCTAAAAAATAAACAGGGGTTTAGTATAACACATATTTTAGGTATGATTATTTATATAAAAAATTTTACCATATAAATATGAGTATATAAGTTACTATGGTAAAATTTTTTATATAAATAATCATACCTAAAATATGGCAAAATATGGTATTTTATACCTAAAATAAGATTTACCTTAAGGCAAAAATATAAAAATCCTGAGTTATTGCATAATCTGACTAAAATGACTAAAGTTAAACTCAAAAATATTTTGACTAAACTCTTAGACATTTTGATGTGTAATTATGATTAATATTGAAACAAATTATTAGCAATCGTAAATTTCAGTTGTAGCTTATATGCATAGTTGAAAACACTTTAGTTTTGGTATTAAACCTATCACTTTAAACTCAATCACAAACAATTAATTTGTTTAGTTAATGAACACAATGTATTAAAATATGAATTGTATAATCAAAAGCAATTCACTCTGTTTACCCATCGGCACCAAATTTAGTATTAAATACCAAAGTTTGGTTAATAAACAAATTAATTTAACCAAAGGAAACAAAATTAACGAGTTTTGCGCGATATTCAGCGAAAATGACGTGGACTTCGAAATTTGGGTCGACAATAGAAATTGTGAACCCGGTATTGGATTAGGTTTAACTATTAATGGAAAATTAAAGGGAATATATATTCCACCGTTAAAATTGTGTAAATTAAAAGCAATCGAAACTAATGGCGGAAAATTGCATTTCTTGAGTCAAAACACCGAACGGGGAAGAGTTATGGTCGAGCAAACCGCGCAAAAATATGGTATCAGTTATGATTCGGCGTCAGTTTTTTGCTCGAAAATTGAATTTCGCGTTTATGTTGAAGAATGTGTCGATATTAAAATAACTAAAGTTCCGAAATTAATTAAAACTACTTGTTTCCCATTGATTGGCACTATTCAGTCGCTATTCGTTAAAACATTGACTGGTGAAACGCTAGAACGGAAGATTGGTTCGCATAACACCATTGATGACGTGAAGATGTTTATTCGAGATCACGAAGGAATTCCAACAGATCAGCAACGACTTATTTTTGCTGGTAAACAATTGGAAGATGGAAGACGTCTGGTAGACTATAACATACAAAGCGAAAGTACTTTGCATTTGGTTCTAAGATTGCGTGGTGGAGATCAACGGTTAAGTAATAATAATAATAAAACTCATTTCACGCAATTAAATAACGACAGTACAGATTCGGACACAACACACAAGTATTACTTTGTAATTTTAGACCTGTATTATTGAATTTTGGTTTTTTAATTTCTTTAGCGATTCCAGCGAATCAAGTGATTCACAAGCGAACACAACTGCTGATGACGTTAATGGTAGTGAATCGCAATTAATTAGTGAAGAAAGAGGTGTGATTTGTTTTGGTGAGCCATCCGATCAAGTGTTTACTACATATAACGTTAATAAAGTGTTTAGAGCCGATCCTCGTTTTATTGTGAATTCTTTTATTGTTGAGGTTAAATTGGCGTCAAAATTTGCGCAAATTTCTATTGAGTAATTATGCAGTTTTTGGTAAAACTGGGTTTAATCATAAATTTCAAATTACTTTATATAATATAAATTATTCAATAAATTTTACTTCTTCTTACTAAAGAAATTAAAGTATTACAAATAAATTGTTTTTTGTTGCAAAAAATATGCTTATTTTATTTACCAACAAATATTGATAGTAACGAATTTTACTATTTACTAAGAAATTAATAATTATTTTATTTTATATATATTATATAATATAATATATACTTATTTTATTTACCAACAAAGAGTGGATTTGACCAAATTTTTTCTAGAATTTAGTATTAATCTAAATGAGAAGAAAGTGTGTGATTGTAACTCAGCATTGCGTTTCAAAATAATGTAATGTTTGCTTAAACTTTTAAGCGGTAAAAATTTTAAATTTTGTTTAGAGATAAAGTTAATTATTGATATTGGGTTATACTAAAGGATAGTTTAAAAAAGCTTTTCTAAATTTATGTTTATTGCAAGCACGAAATTTATCAGTTATAATGTGCTAAGAGTGAACTCAATTAAATTCAAACTAAGAAATTTTCGTAGCAAATTACAAGATTAGTTTTAAATAAAGTGTTTAAAGTACTATGGGTTTTTGTTGAATGTGCACTTTTAAAATGTGGGGAAATAGAGAACTAGTTTTTAGTGTTAAGAAATCGTAGCATAAGTGCATTTATATACAGTTGAAAATAAATCTACGAGTATTTAACTCTTAAAGCGCTTGTAGCGCTCTAAAAGTGCACACTGAACGCAAACCCATAGAGTAGTACAGTATTACACATTTTTATGATAAAAGATGAATGAATTATAGTTCTTATTAATTGATGAAAGTGAAACTATAATATGAACCAAAACTGTGAATTAAGTACCTATTAATTTCATTATAATGATAACAAATATTATTTAGAGATTTTTGGGAATAAAAAAATACAAATTTGGTAGTTATTTGGTTAAAAAAACTTAAGTTTTTGGTGGTAAACAAATATTCAATAAATCAATGTTAATCTTATAAACAATTCACGACACATTCATAAAGAGCTCACTTCATAAGTATTGTTAGGATTGTGTTAAAAGCGTTTTAATAATTATTACTTTAGTGCATTGTTTCTCATAGTATTTTTATAACGTGATAACTAAACAGACTATTAAGTTGTCTCATGTATGTTACAAAGTATTAAGATATAACTTGTAAGTGGTAGACTTCTTGGACTTAAGAGGACTGCGAACAGACAGACAGACGGACAGACAGACATTGTCAAATCCACATGAAGCGAGCTAAAAAAACTATTATATTTTAAAACAAATAATTTTTCGATATTTTCTTAAGTAAAACTATATAGAATTTTTTCATTAAAAATGTATTTTTAAATTGAAGAACTTAATAAAATTATACATTGTGAGTAAATTAAATATTTTTGAGAAGTTAATGGCACATAATATAAGTTTGATATAATTTAAATTATTGCGATTTTGAAATTTTAGTGAAACCCAATTTGATTAAATTTTTATTAATTATGTTAATTTAATAATGTAAGAAATTATAGCTTTTAAAGTTTGGATAAACATTTTTTATGGTTACAAAAGCGCATATTTTAAAAATTTTGTGGTAATAAAAATATTTCCACTCTTTTGATGGTTATGGTAATAATCCAAAAATACCAAAAATCTCAGCTCTGCTTATTGGGGTCTTATAATAACTTAATTAATCATTTTTTTATTGAATTAAAAATTTCATTACTAGAGCACTCGGTTTCCAGGATCAACTTTTTAATAGAGTAATTCAATATCTCACAAGCTTTCAAATAATTTTAATAAAAATAATAATAATTTATTGAATTATGAATTTACCGATTAGCACTAAGTTTAGTATTGAACAGAAAGCACTTCTTTTAAAAAAAACACTAAGTTTAGTGAATGGAAGCGAACAAAACCGAGTTTTACGCGGTTTTTGACGGGAAAAGTACAGCAATGAAAGTAACAGGAACTTGAAAACCGGAAATTTATTTTTATCTGATGTTTTTGTTTGATTAATTTGATTTATTTAGTTTTTGAATATTTATTACCAGAAATAATATTGGCAGTCATAGAATATAATATTTGCAAAAATAATTAAATAATTTAAATAAATTTGAACAGTTTTTAAATTAGTTTCTAATAATATAAATTATTACATTATGTTTTATTATCGCATCACTAATGCGCGATCAAATTAATGCAGCAATAATTGGATCGATTCTCAATTCAATGACAAACGGATTCACTATTATATTAGGATCGGCTATGAATTCACTATCAACGTAACCGAACACTTTATCGGATCGCTCGCCAAAACAAACCACACCTCTATCGTCGCTAAATAATTGCGATGAACCGTGATTACCATATATGCTAATATTATCTGGTGGTTGTGGTGAACTTATTTCGTCCGAACTAAATAGAACAGTCAATAAAGTTAATCCAAAATTTTTCAATTATTGAGCAACAAATTAAAAAATATAAGTACCTGTATGTTGTGTCCGAATCCGTATTATAATAATTCACCCGCGATAGCTGTTTACCACCAAATAGGGATCCGGTTAAATGGATAGTGGAGTAATGAGATATGCTATAATCTGAGATTTGCAAATCATCCTTCAATGGTTTGCCAGCCCATACTACTTGCTGAAGATTCGGTGGAATTGCTATGCGTTTAGCAATAATCATTTTTAAATGTCTGACAGTGTTGTTCCAACCAATTTCAATAACTATGGTTTTTCCAGTTAATGTTTTAACGAATAGCGAGAATTTAGGGCCAATACATATGACATCCGTAGTAGTAATCGGAGCTTCAATTATATTCTCGACACATTCTCCGACCTGAACACGAATGTCGATTCGCGAGCAAATAATTGAGGCCAACTCATAACTGATACCATATTTATGAGAGGTTTGCGCGACCACACGATTTCCCCATTCGGTGTTTAGGCTCATGAAATGCAATTTTCTGCCATTAGTTTCCAATGCTTTAAATGTGGACAACTTCTTTGGCGGAACACGAAACGTCTTGTTTTTGCCATTAATGGTGAAAGTAATACGAATAACACGATTACACTCTCTATTGTCGCACCAAATTTCGAAATCCACATCATTTTTCTCAAAAATAGCAAAAAACTCGTTTCGATTGCAACCAATAAATTGCTTTAAATTAATATCTCTTTTGACCAAACTATGGTATTTAATGAGAAATTTGGTGCGAACCGGTAAATAAAGCGAATTGTCGACAATTACACAATCCATAACTTTGTATTCAATAATTAATCAATTTTTAATTCAAAGTATTAAATTAATTTTAAGCGAATGGTTATATACAATATATACAGTAAGTATAAAATTATATTAACTTATAGCTAATAAATGATTTCAATATATATAGCTTTTATACTAACGATATTAGTTTAGTAACGGGTGATTAGTTTCAGGTTCATTTCTATTTTGAGTGAATGTCATTTTTTTAAGGTGTGATAGTTAGTAAGAGTACACATATTATTTCAAGTAATTGTTACTTTATTAATAGAGCCTCAAAAAAGTAGCATTTATTCCATATTAAAATAGCGCTATAGATAGCACTAAAAATTCACGAAAATAGCA
>JAQIVF010000785.1:0-18109 GCA_034698365.1 Steganacarus magnus
AGCCATCGAATCGCTTCAAATCCGATTCGATCTGAACACGAATTTGGTTCTGATTCCGAACAACTCCATACTAAATAAAGTAGTAGTATTTATATTAAATATACTAAATTTAAATATTTTTTCACACGTTTTACCATTTAAATATAAAATTTCAGAAATAAGCACAAAATAATAAAACTTTAAAATCCATAAAAGCATTTAGAATTCTCTGTTCAATTTAATAATAACTAATAATAATGCTTTATAAATAAAAATATTTGATTATTTATTAATAAAATATTAATTAAATCTCTTTCATATTGTAAGTAATAAACTTTTATATATGATATTTAAAAAATTCAAATAACATCAAAATATGATTACAATATGGTATTTCGCTAAGTTGTGGCTAAACTAAGTTCTATGATTCTTTCAATAAATTAATGCAAGTATTTTACTGATAGTTAAGCGCGTAATAACAAACTTAATCAAATAAACAATAAATTATTTTAATTTTCTATTGCGTGATGTACTGTTGCCGTGCATTACAATTTATTTCGAACAAATTAGAGCAGATAAAAATTGCTATAACTTATAAGCTACAATTATTATTATTTCCTTCCCACTTCTGTCTCTCTATATTATCTCTAATAAACTATTTTGAAACAAACCCTTTCAATAAATTCAAGCAAAACAAATGCTCGTGAACTTCAAATCGCGAAATAAATGTTTGAACTTGAAATGTTTTGCTTTAATCTAGTTATGTCAACGTTTTTAAAAAATTAATTATTACTTACAATAGAGACAAATTAATGTTAAAGCAGTGATATTAAGCATATAAATTGAGTACATGTAAAACAAAACATTATATGCCTGTGAAAACTATTACGACAGATTCACAGATATAGTTTTATGTTAAATGTTGTAATTCAGTGAATCACACTTCCAGAACAGTGAAACACACAGCGAAAGAGGAACAGAAATGTCTATAAATTGTAAACATTATTGTACTTCTAAATCATCATAAAAAAGCTATGTTATAACAATTGGTGGCGATTAGTGCTGTCAAAATAACTTGTTAAGATAAAACTTTTAATCTCGTATTTGCACAGAGATTCGGCACACAACAGTGAGATATTTTTACAAAAATTTGTGTTAAACACGAGTTGAATACTGATAGCGAATGGTAACCAAATGAGTTTTGTTTGATAAAACTATCTCAATGACAGTAAATCATTGTGTATTTGTGTTTTGACATACAGTACACAAGGATATAAGTTATATTATATTTAATAAGGGTTTTTAATTATCAATTCTTGTTTGCACTGTAATTGATAGAATTTTTATACTAATTTTTTTCGCCCAATTGAACAGAAGCGAGCGAATAGTGTTCAGCAAATAAACTTGAAAATAATAATCATGAAGTCACACATAAATACTAAATGTCGGGAAAAAATAATAAAATATTTTGAAAATGAATTTGTGTAGGGTTTCTGTTAAAAGTTGTAAACTTTTAATTTGAAAACTTTTCTAAAGGATTTATGCAATCAGATAATCAATTATATGCGAGCGAGAGGGAGAGAGAGGGAGAGAAGAAATGGAGAGAGGAGAAAGAGAGAGAGAGAGAGAGAGAGAGAGAGAGAGAGAGAGAGAGAGATTTTAAAAATTATTTAATCTTTCTATAATTTGCATTGATTTACTATTGCATTGTTGATTTTATCGCAAAAAAAGAGTTATGAATACCAGTCACCTAAAAACAAGTTTTATCGCTGCAAAATCACATTTGAATTTTTCATTTGCTTTAAGGATAAGGAAAATTAGTGCCAACAAAACAAGTGTAATCATTCTTTAATCATTCATCGACGCGCACAGGATTTTGCTCAAATTTTCCTATTAAGAAAAAAGTTAAATAACAGGTAAAATTATTAAATAGCATTTTTATTGTGAACTGAGACACCAACTGCACGCAAAAACCAGTTGTCAGTTATGAGAAAAATAAAGTAATTTCCCAAAAAAATTATGCAAAGCTTATAACTTTTCAGAAAACGCAACAACTCTTACTAAAAGTAAGCGTTTTGATTGTATTTACAACTATTATTATTATTATTAATATTATTATTGTTGTTTGTTATTGAAAATCTTTATAGAAAAAATATTGCTGCTGCTTATTGCAGTTATGCTGCTTCTAATTGATATCATCAGAAACCGAGACTATTGTACCGTAATTTGCGTGATCCTAATCATACTCTCGCTATTGATAATCGTTGCGATTATACTTTGGCTATTATTTTGCGAGTGTCTGCGATGCTAAACACCCGAATATTTAAGTGTGTGTGCGTGAGTGTGTGGTTTTAATTTATTTAAATTATTATTTTAGTGGAGAGTGTGTTTAGTTATCGACAACAATCATATTTATTCATAGCACAGGTATGTGAATCTATTGTCTAATTCTGAGAAACCTTAACGCAAATTACCGTCTAAATGATGCGTAATTTTGCGCTAACAGAGTGTGTATAGCCTTAATAAAAGTGTTTAGCGAGACATTATTCTCGAGTTTTTCTGCTGCGTTTGACCTAATTATTAATGTTTTTTTTTAAATTTTAATGTTTTCTGCTCGTTTAGATATTTGTTTATTTATTGATTAAGAAATTCATGTTTGATTGACAAATTTATATATAATATGCATTAAAATTAATTGTTTAATTATAAACAAATTTCTCTGTATTGCTGAAATATACTGTATATATTATAAATATTTCACTTTTGAGACCAAAATGCTAAAAAAAATTTAAAATACAGCACAGATAAATCAACCAATAAACATAATATTAAAATTTAGGAAATCAAATCTTTATTCTATAGATAAATATTTGTTTAACACTTAAAACTATGTTAAAAGCAAAAAAAAAATTTTTAATAACACCTGGCATAGTTAACTGAGCAAAACCAATGATAAATAGTGGATTGATTTATTTAGTCGAAAAATTACATCCATTTAAAAACTGTCAACTTTTATAAACGCTTATTAAAAACTTTTTATTTTATTTTAATTTATTAGATCATTAAACGATCACCGAAAGCTGCAAAAAAATATAATATTAAAATAAAATAAAATAACTAGCCGTAAAAAGTTTTGATAAGAGTTTATAAAAATTACTCTTAATTTTAAATTATAAATTATTTCGAACGCAGCAGCTTTAGATACACTAGATTTTTGTTATCATTACAGTGTAATGAAATACTCAATATATATATAAGGTATATATATATATATATATATCGATAAGATATAGTTTAAATATGCTTAATTTAAAAATACATGCATGTCTTAAGTTTCGTTTTTTTGTGCGAAGCGGAAAAACTAACTAAAATGAATATATTAACTATCGTGTTATGTTCTGCATTCATAACTCAATCAACACAAAAAAGTGAGAAATAATTTATACTTTTATTAAAAAAATAAATGATTTTTAACAAACGCATTAATTTATGATTTGAATGACTGAAAAAATTCAGCACTAAAAAAAACTTTCCGATTTTCATAATAGCTTGCGATGGTGTTCTCTACTCGAAAGTAAATGATTATTTAGGGGACAACTATCGCTACAATTACATTCACCACAATTATCACTTCGATTCGCTGTAACACTACATTAATTTTTCGGAAAACTCATTGATCGACAACTCGTCATCGATTATTAAACTATTATCCGGTTATACCACTTATCCGAACGCGATAACCCGACTGTACTCGACTGACGCGACCAAATGCGATGAACACAAGTTGGAAATTATTGCCGCACTCTTTGTCGGTCCGTTTTCAACAAAAATTAATTTCAATTATTTTGGTAATTACTATTTAAAATTCTTTATATATTTGAAACCAGTGCGGTTAGGGTTGACTTTTTTTTGCATAAAATATATTTAAATTTTTATATTGTATTTTAAATTTTTTGGTTTTAAATAAGTAGCATAAGTTTGCTTTGTGTGATTCGTGGAATCGTTGTGTAAAAATTTAAATATTTTGTTGACATAAATCTGCCGCTCAAAGTTATCAACCTTTACCAAAAAATATATGAAATTATTTAAATTACAAAACTCACACATTTTTTTAGATAAAAATCTCACTTATTCTGGAACCGTCATCAGTGTTACTGACAGCTATTGATAAATATATTGCAAAGAGTGCGATATAACTCGTGTTTACAAATTAGTCTCGAGTCCGATGATTTTGAAATATGGAACGAATCCAATGTAATTCTAAGCAATGAGAGCTAATTTAAGTTTCTTTCGTAAATATATAGTCTTCGACAAAAAAAGAGTCTAAAAATGAGTGTTAGTAATTTTCCTCTGAGTCTTCAATAAACCACTAAATTTTCCACCAATCATTTAATATATTTCGTATAAACTTATTTGGATTCTATTATGCGCACCTAATCAGACATGACTTGCATATTAAAGCTGATTATGGTGTGCAATAAATTAGTAGTTTAGGGAAAAAGTAAATTTCTGCTCTGGTAAAAAACATTTTTCGGAAATATTATTTTGGGTAAATTTTTATTCCCCTTATAATATAAGGACTAATTAATAAAAATATTAGGTTTAACTTAAAAAAACTCTGGTTAAATCAGTTAAACTAATTAACGTGACTAAGAAAAACATTTCATTTTCGTAGAAAATTATAAGCTGTGATCCCTGTCCAGTATCGGTGAGACACGCAGTGTCTGTGAAACTCAAGAACGCATTCGACGCTTATCTGCGGAAACACATAATCGTTAATGTAATCAAACATATTTCAAACGATAACGCACTTACAACTACCAATTCAATAGGAACATTACAGCAAAATTTTTTCTCTACAAATTGAGTTTCCTATACACAAAATCAAATTCATTGTTGAGATTATTTTCGCGACGAATAGTGTGGTTTGAATAGTAGCGGACAATTAGGAGTTGGAAAAAACTAATAAAATGTTGGCTTCGTTTTCGACATCCAACTCCTAATTATCCGCAATCATCACAAACCAATTGATGCCATTTATATGATTACCATTATTAAACATTTATGCAAATAAATTTTTAATTGAAGTTAATAATAAAAATGAATATAATGCTTATATGCATAACAAAAAATATGACGTCGATTATAGTAATTATGGACAACTCGGTAATAGACAGATTCACACAAATGTAATGTACTATTTCTGAATGGCCCACAATCACATTCTAAGCTTACAACCAAATTTGTTTCGATCAATGGAAACACAAAAAAATTTAAGATCAACTTCGTTGTATTTTTTTAATTTAAAAAATTTTGTTTACCACACTATAAAAGCCAAAAAAATTCGTTTACTAAACATACCTACATTAACATGAACGTTGTTACCAAAAAATATAAATTCCGATGCGTTTTGTTGATCGTATTTCACAGTACTTATTCACTGAATTCACAGTACTCCCCAGGGAAACGAAATTTTATGACGCATTAGAGAATTGTTATTATTACACTCTTATCACAGTGATTGTCGCTATCATTTTTTATCTCTAGAACTCTCAGCTTAAATCTATTGCAGTGATTTTTTTATTTACAATACAGTTAATGTTAGTGTAGATTACGGTAAACTTTAATTGCACTTTAAACACAAAAAATATAAGTTTAGATAAATATTTTATTCATCTCTTAGACAGTACTGTTGTGACCAAAAATATTAAATTTCAGTTCAAAGATCATGTTTTAATAAATTTGCAAAATAGATACTAATAAGCTTAGAACAATTAATAATAAAAAATAGACGAGAGTTGAAAACATAACTCGCGACAGTTAATCAAATGAATAATACAATTAAGTTAAATGAGTAATAGTCTATAAAAAATATAACAAATCATGATTTCGGTTTATAATATGACGAAATTGACTCATTTAGCGATGATATGAGAGATTCGATGGCTGACGCATCAGTTTCTGTCAGACATTTCACGCTAAATATTTCCTTCAGCTTCCAATCTTTCTTGAGCTGCTTTTCGACAAAATCTTCGCCAGTTTTTGCCGGACACTCATCCTCTGGAGGCGGTGTCGCCACTGTTATGGTAGTAGTTTTCGGTTTAGTTTTTGGCACTTCAGTGATTGACGACACAATCGGCGATAATTGATGCTCAGTATCGTTCGGTTTAACAATAGGTGATGGTTTTGGTTTGCCATCTATTTTCGGTTTTTTGCTGTCATCGCAATGCGAATCTTTACGGAAATCGCTGATCGCAATATCACTGCTCTTTCGTTTGGCAGTATTCGGTGTCGTTGTAGTGTCTTTAGATAAATAGAAAACGAGTTTTAAACAAACTCTCAAGCAAAGCCATACGTGAAATGATTCAAATCAATACCATCATTAGCGGTATCAAAATAAAAGCTGTCGTCCGGTTTTTTCACAGTTCTGAACGGTTCAATAGGGAACAGTTTCGATGGCCGATAATCGGGCGAATAGTTTCGAATCGGTGAGTCGGGATCGCTTCCAAACGGATCAAGCGGTGATGGATCAGAATTATCGGACATTCCTGCGTCAATCTTCAGAAATGTACAAATAATATTTAAATTATTAAAATAATTCTTAGAACACACATATTCGAAATATAGTACTTACGCTTCGATGCTTCACTGAATACATGTGGTCTTCGGCGTCTTTTCTACTGTCAAAGTATTCGTTACAGCTCTGACACAAGTACTTTGTGTAACCCTTTTCCTCGAATTTGTAGATCTTTTCCGCTTTTAATTTATCCATAATTGACTTAAACTCCGTTTTATTCTATTTATAAGCGAATTAAAAAAAAAAGATTATTTGCTCAAACTATTCAAAAAACCATTTCAAAACTCGATTTACGTGTTCATGAGTGTCGACATCGAGATGACATTTGAACATAGTTTTCTTGTCGAAATACCGATCGCAAAACATACAAAAATAGCGATTAATGCAGTTCTCTTCGTCAAAAATTGTTCTCATATTTTCTTTACGCAGCGTAAACATCATATCCGTAAAACCTTTGCTAATCTATAATCAGAAAAAAATTAATTTCCGAAGAAATTTTTAATAATAACGAATGGAGTGCAACAAATAAAATTACCTCTCCGTGTTCTTCGCCCTGTAAATGAACGGCAACTTCTTGTCGACGTTTGAAACTGGTGTCACAGATATTGCAGTAGTAATTCGACAATCCTTTCGCGTTTGTATTAATGAGCACTGAATCATTTTTACACCGCTGGTAAAAAACATTCCATTTTTCGGCGATAATCTAGTAGTATATCAGAGGTATAGTAAATTCATTAGAAATATTTTATATTTTAAATTATTATTCGGAATTTAAATAATACCTGTTGGTGTGTGGAAAATTTCATGTGTTCGATGGCCGATATTCGGCTGTCAAATGATTGGTCGCACGTCTGGCAGAAAAAGTTACGAAAACCGGTTTCGTTATTAACGGCGAAAATACTTTGCTCGAGAAACTTTTCGTGCTGAGCGGTGAACGTTGTTTTAAGCTAATTATTCAAACAACAAAATATTCACATTTTAAAATCTTTTTTTCTTATAACATAGCAACAACAAAAAAAACTAACATTTCGATGACCGTCGGTCTGCACGTGTTTTCCTAAATCTCTCTTTCGCTCGAAGTATCGATCGCAGTATATACAGTAGTATTGGACAAATTTACCGTCACTGTCGTTCAGTGTAATCATATTCTCTCTTTTCAGTGTTTCGAGCAAAGTTTTGTAACCAGTTTTAAACTTTTAGATCAAAAAAACAATATATTAAAAAATTTAAGATTTTTATTTTAAATAACAGTTATATTTACACTTTGATGGTTCTCGGAATTGATTATATGATTGTTCACTTCATACTTCTTACGGAATGACTTATCACAGTATTCGCAAAAGAATTCAATAATCACTTTATTCGCGTTAAAATTAATGGTAATATTTTCGGCCTTAAACTTTGCCCAAGTTTTGTCATCGATTTCCGACTTTTTCTGCGTATATCATCAAAAAAGAAGAAAAAAACGATTATCAAATATAACCAAAAAAATTAATTTGAAAAATAGAAAAAACTAACATTATTATGGCTGATATCGTTGATGTGATTTTCGGCGTCTGACATCAATTTCAATAACTTATCGCACAGTTTACAGAAAAAGTAAGTCATTCCGACTGAGTTGGCGAGCGGCACAATGTCTTCGGTTCCGAAGCGTTTAATTATCGCGTAATTATCGCGAAGAAATTTCTCGTGATTATGTTTGGGACTTTGTTCGCCAATCTCTTCGGCAGTAGATTTACTTTCGGGACTGACATGAGTATTATTAGGCTTTTTGGGCAATACATCTTCAGTTTCGTCGCCACTATTGCGCGCATCAGGACTGCCATCAAAGTCATTATTTGGAGGACTGTCACCACCATTACTACTACAACTATCACTTTTAGTACTCTTTTTAGACGTGTCCTCATTTATAATAAGTTTCGGACTATTATCATCGATACTGCTATCTTTAGTGATAATTAACTCATCAGTCTTTGCATTAACAGTCGAATTAATTTGAACAGTTTTGAGATCACTATTATTACTAACAACACTATCACTAGATTTAAGTTTTTCTTGCGTAAGTTTAGCTGATGTCGATGAGGATGAGGTGGACGTGTCAGGACTTAATAATATAGTTTTGATTTCCTTTTGTGGCTTATTATTATCGGACAGAAAACTGCTGTTAAAATCAATATTAAAATCACTGCTTAGAAATGATAGTTTACTATCTAATGAGTTGATTTGTGCGGTTGAAGTGGTTGTGAGTGCGGGCAAAGATGGTGGTGGAGGCGGTGGTACGGGTGGCGGTGATGATGGTGGTGGTGGTGGTGGTGGCGGCGGAGGGGGAGGACGTGGTGGCGATGGTGATGATAATGGCGATGACGCTGACGACGCCTCTTCCACAGCGTCGCTGTCATCCATTTCGCAGCTAAGATTAGAATGTGTGGGCGAGTTATTAATGGTAACGCATTCGATGTTTTGCTGCAACACATTCGCCGCCAAATTTGTGGCAACACTCGCGTACAATTGCTGCAACTGTTGCTGCTGGTGTTGTAGAAGTTGTAGTTCCGTATTTATTTGGTAAGATAGTTGTGGTTGCGGTTGCTGTAGATGTTGACTGTAATTATAGTCATATGGTATTTCATTACTGGTTTGATAAGACATTTGTTGCTGCGGTTGTTGTGGCGGTGCGTGTGCTTGAAAGTTAACATAATTCGGAGTTTGTTGGTATTCGTCAGTCCAATCAGAATTATTGAAGTATTCATTGGCGTAGTAATTGTCATAATTGTTTATTGGCTGTCGCCTCACAGACATCGGATGGCGAGGCAATTGTTGCGGGTGTTGTTGTTGTTGTTGTTGTTGTTGTTGTTGTTGTTGTAAATATATGTTCTGCTGTTGTTCATAGTGATATACTGGTCGATACTGCTGTTGCTGTTGCCTTCGTTGGTTGAACTGATTGTGATTATAGTTTTGATTATAATTATGATTATTGCGGCGATAATTATTTCTTGGATTATTATGATGCCAGTTATGAGACATTGTTTATATATAAAAACTGTAGTTCGGAGTAACCCAGCAATAATGTCACCGCTTATATCGCACACTGCTTTAACTATACAGTAGAAACCAATTGATAGTTTAATCACATGAAATATTTGTAAGCAATGCTATCAAACGTTTATTATGAGCTGATAAGTATGGTTTAGTCATAATTATAATTAAATAGTGCTTTAATTAGTTTTATTAGTAAATATAAGTATGAACTTTAATGTTTATACTTAATTGAAGTTTAGTTGTGGAATAAATAGTGTAACTTGTCTTTAACATTAGGTGGCGGCGCGAGTTCTAAACTTCATTTCAATTTATTTTAATTAGAAAAAGGTGATAATTGTTTGACTTTTTACAAACCAAACCAAACCAGAAACCTTTATATTAAAACAAAAACCAATTCAAACCATTAATAAAAATACTAATCTAAACCAAGTCAGACCAAACCAAACCAATAAAAAACCACTATTTTTAAATTTAATAAAAAATAGAGTATTAAATTTTCATAAATTGATACAAAAATACTTCATAATAGTTTTGCACACATAAATTTACCTTATTTACCTTTAATTTTTCGAAAGCTACTTATTTAATAGAATTTTATACTTTTATCAATATTTATTGAATTATTTTAAATTTAAATCACTTTAATATTTTAGTTTCAACTTTAAAGTAACTTTTATTGCATAACTATTGTGCGATACTATTAATACGAATGCTTTGTGAGTGAAACAAGAAATTATTTTTACATTGTTTATTAAAATGGTTTATTGGTTTGATTGTGGTTTTTTTAACATTGTTTAGATAAAATATCACGCATAGTGAAGGAAAATATGTTCAAAACCGATAATACAGTCGTGAGTGATAAAAAAAAACTTCAAGCTATAAAACAGACGTATACCATAAGTGCATACATGTTTTTCGCATTTAAAAATAAAAAACAAAGTTTTATAGTAAAATTCAAAACAAATCTTTTTTTCGATAACTTCGAACCAAAACAACAATTTTATTAAAATCACATTTTTGTGTGTCAATACAATAATAATTGATTATAATTTAAAAATGAATAAAAAGTTTAATTATTATTTTTTGTTTATTAAAAGTAATTAGTAATTACTTATTTGATTAGCGTTAAAAACTTGTTTTTACTGTCGATAGCGTTATAAATCGATTTCAGATCGTCATTACACAGAAACTGTAAATAAATAAAATCTAATTGCGTTAAACACCGCAACTCATTGGCGACGAAGTAATGATTGAGAAATTTGCACCGATTTATGTCAAACCAGTAGCAAAGTTTGAGCTCACTGTCGATATCTTCGATCGGCGTTTGAAACGCGATCAACTGTAGGATCACTTTCGAGTGTGTCAACGATAGCGATATAGTTTGCTGACACAGGATATACGCCACCGACGAGAACAGCGAGTTCGGCAAAAGTTTTTCAAGCATCAAAAACAAAAACTGTTGAAGAGGTGTCGAAGAAGAAGAAGAAGACGAGGTATCACTATGTTCTTCACTGTCATCAATGTTTGGTACGATTAGCAGGCAATCGTTTAGTGACCAACTGATGGCAATTACTATCGATTTAATGGTATTTGCGGGCAATCGATGGCAACCACTGCTCTCGTAATTCTCTAATATAGTGTACAGCTGTAGTATTAGCGAGTTTGTTAGCCTCTCGTCAAAACGGTTTGGGTTCAACTCGTCCAATAAATAATAGTTTGACCAGTTATCATCTAAAACTGCCACTAAATCGTTGTGACGCTTGAATTTGTGCACATTCGCCGGTAAATAGCAATTCGGCAATACCTGCGATATAGAGATATTTCGAATGTTTCTTTAATTAATATGGTATATATAGAGTACATTATACTTGTAAATTAATGTTGAATTTAATTGAAACTTATTTAATATTTTAATACAGTTGTTACTAAAGATAGCAAAAAAAATATAATTTATAGCATATACATTAAATTATTTTAATTATTTATAATATTATGTTACTATTATTAAAATAGCGATACAATAGTTTTGTTTGTTGGAGCAAACAATTCACTGAATTGGGTCTGAAGGGTAGCAGTAATATCTTTCTATCTGTGCCTCATTATAATATCAAATGCTATTATAAATAATTTTGTTTTTTTTCCAAAAAATAATTTTGTTTTTTCCAAAAACCAGAATAATATTTCTAACAAATAAATTACTCTATAAGTCAAATTGCCGATTATAATTACAAAATCACTGATAACTGAAAAACCAAAACAAAAGGGCTATTATTGCATCACAATTTACAAGTAGCGTAAACTATGCAGTGACACATAATGCGCGCATTAGTTTAGTGTATCATTAAATAATTGGTTATAATTTGCTAAAAAACATAATTTAGTGTTAGGCAAAACTAATCTCCAGCGTTTCATGGCTGTCAGTTTAACATTTGTTTTTTTTAAAGAATTTTTTTATTATTATTATTCTCTTCGCGCATATCAATAATTAAAATAAGTAATGAACCGTAAAACGCAACGCTTAACACACCGTGTCTAAGCCTAAATCTAAACTCGTTATAATTAATTATATAACGATATAGAGAGTCTAAATCCTGGGCAGTAAAAGAAGAACAACAAAATTAAGTGCATATATATATACACACACCACTAGTTACATATCTGGTACAATATTTGCATTTGATTAATACACAGTATTCGCCGCAGCGGTTGTTTCTGGCATTGTTCGTGAAGTGGCGATAAAAAATAGCATTAATAAAAAAACAGATTTGACGGGTTCATGGATAGCGCGAGAGAAGTTCACAATCAAGGTTTCAGTTAGAATAACCTTTTAATATTAATTGGAAAAAAATCAGTTTGACTAATAATGTAAACGCTATTGTGCTGGCATTCAAATGCTTAATCATTTTTTTTGTTTTCGTTAGTAATTTTATGCGGAATTACTAACTAACAACACATACATAAAAATTTTTATGTTTATATTAAAATATTATTATGATTTATATGATTATTAGCAGCAATAGAAACCCCTTTTGTGTATTTTGAATACCCGGTGTAAATTTACATTAAAATAGTAATAAAACTGTAAATTTTATTACAGTGTGACTTTAAAATTAAAAAATAATTTCAGGACACATAAAAAGTCAAGTTTATAGCATTTAAATGTGCAGTTAAGAAATAAATTTTAATATCAAAACCAAAGAAAAAAAAGTAGAATAGTGTTACGAAAATGATCGTGAGAGAGATATGAACAACACATAGTATGCCGTAACTAAATGAGTTGAAACAACAACTGGTTAGGAGTAAAACAACGCTCACAAGAAAATACCGACAGATATTGAAATAAATTAAAAATTTCAAGATCACGACTTTTTTTCATTGCCACTAATGGTTTTACCATCAGATCCAGTGTCTAGTATTTTTATGAGTGCACACACAAAGTGCACATTAATTTTTTTGATACTTTGATTCTAATCTAAATTTTTTTTTACTGGACTATGAATGCATTTTTAAAGATAATTGACGCGAATATAATGCTAAAAAACATTTTTTCTTTACAAATTTTTTAGATAACATTATTTAAGGATTGCGAAAATGTTCGAGTTTTCCCACATTTTTGAGCTCTTTTTTAATTTTGTTTCAATACATTCGCAAAATTTCCATTAAATTTTAATTCTAAATGCATCGCGAAACTAGAAAAACCATTTTAAAAACTATTTCCCAATTTATATAATACTTAAGTGCAACACTATTTTTTTTTTCTATCTCTTAAACTATTTTATTTCACCAACAATTTTTCCTCGTAAGTTCGGAAAAAAATTTAATAATCTCTAAAGTTTATCCGACTAAGTTTTTTCCCTTTTTGATTCTCAACTAATTAACGTGCATTACATCGCATAATTTTATTATTGCTAGTCATCTCAGTTTTTAATCATTATTCCTAAAAAACTATTTCTTTTGAAAAAAAACCGTTCATTTTGTAAAAGCAGAAAAATACACACACAAACACATACATATACATTTATAAAAATAAAAATATAATTTATTTATATATGCAAATGAATGAGGAATAAATGTTTCTCTGCGCAAAAATGTAATGATAAAACCAAATACAGTTTGTATAGAATACAAAAATTAGCATTTAATTTTATTAAAATTTTTTAAATACTAATGCTCAGCAGAGAATTGATAGCAACAAAAATTAAAAACGAAAAAAAAACGGGCAGCGAGTAGTACTAGTATTAGTGGTGGAGTGCATCAAACAATCTTTAAAGTTGAACATGAAAATGCGGTGAATTATAATTATGGTACTCTAATATCAAAAATGTCTCGATGAGAAGAAAAAAAAATCTCATTTCGAAAAAAAACGTGTTTAAAAACTAATGCTCGCTCGGAATGCGATTACACATAAGCTATTTTTTTTTATCTTTACCCCCAATGTGTTTCGAGTATTTCTCTGATCCAAAAGCCTCGCAGCTCAGCTCTAAACTCTTTCAATACTACCACTAAAAGCCATTATTCTTATTATTTTTTTCATTATTATTATCATTATTACTTAATAGTTATTTCTGTAAAATCTTCCGTAATTTAATATATGCGTAGAAAAAAAATTATAATGCTTACCAATAAATTAACGGATTTTCCAGTATTACTGATAATAGCGTCCTTATAAACCATAATCGACTCGTACCGCTCTCCGCAACCGATCTCAAAGTCACTCCAATTATACTCTTTACTGTAAACCGATTCCACTCTATTTTTAACGGCCACTATATTACTATAATTTAGTTTTGCCAACTCGTTGTACGCCTCGGTCAGCGTACACTTCACGCTGAAATTTGGGGCCAAAAGGGTAAACTTTTCGGGCGGCGGTGGCGGCTCTCTTGGCGGCGAAGAAAGCACTTTAGACTTTTTTCTAGTGGGAACGACCGGTCTGTTAGGCTTTGGCGTTCGCGGCGGAGCCTCCGGTACAGCGACGCTCACATTATCGATACGTTTGGCGCCACCGCTGTTGTCGGTGTCATCAGCTTTTTCGCACTCAACAGAGCAAACCAAATCGATGGGATGAACAATTTTGAGGTTTGTGCGATTGAACTCGGAATTCTTCCACGCCTTTGGATTACTGGTCGACGAAGGTTTCGCAGACAGATCCGGCGCGGAGAGCGATGATTGCAACGCATCAGTAGTTACTGGTTGGCTGACACTTTCGTGCGAAATCGCGCTCTTTTTTTGCAATAGTTTTCGAATCGAGAATTTCGATGACGACTTTTTCGATAACTTATCGTGTCTACTAGTACTGCCATCGTCATCATAGTAATCCCGTTTCGGTGGCTTCGGCGCCGGTCTCTTGATCTGTCGCATCATTTCCAATTCTTGAGCCAATTCCGCCAGTTTTAGCTCGCGCTGGTTTGACGCGCCAGCGCTGTCACCGATAGTGTCGCTCATTAGCGGTGTGTCGCTGCCTAGAATTGCGTCGCTATTTGGATAAACTTCTTGATAGATATGATCGGATACTATTTTTGGTAAGTAATAACTATTCGCCGATTCGTCAGTGATTTTTGCCGGCAGTGACACTGACGGCGATAATGGTCTCTTCGGTAATTCTTCCTTCGAGTGCTGTCGACTCGCAACCAGCGATAATTTTGGCTTCTGAGGTAATATTGTTGGTTTCACTGGTAATATGGGTTTCGCTGATTTTGTTGTATTGTTAATGTAGTTATTATTATTAGTATTATTGCTCGGTTTTGTACTTAAATCCACTTTCAAGCAGTCGTCAATATCTTTGGATATTTGTTCGTCAGCCTCTTTAAGCGACTCGCTTAGAATCAGTTTCTCGTTTTCCTCGAAACTCAAGTCAGAGTCGATGCTTAAAACTTCCGATTCGAGGTGAGAGTCGTCTGCAATCTTTGATTTGCGTTCTATTATTATTTGCGTGTTTAGAACATCGCTTACTATATTGTCTAAATAAATGATTCGTACGGTAATAATGATTAAACTTTTATTTTTAAGAAACAACATTTTTTAAAAAATAAATAACGAGAATATTTTCTAATTATTAAAACAAAAATTATTATTACCAATGAATGGTATATCTTCTTTGTCGTCGTCTATCGAAGAACTATCACTCGACGTTGACATTAAAACGTCAGAAGTGGTCGGCGAATAAATAACATTCTCGTGGAGATAATCGTCGTCCGAATTATTACAACTACTATTGCTATTAATATTATTTTGACCGCAATTCACCGCTCCTTCGATAATCGATTCAATAATTTTAGTCTCCACTAACTTTTCACAACAGTTCGCAATAACACTAACACTATCATCACTATTATTACCGACGATTTGATGATCAGTTTTATTATTGGCATAATCGTGTTTATCAGCACTTCTGCCACTATTCTTATTATTAGCTATACTGTCATTACTGTTGTCGTTATCTTTCGCAGCAGTGATCGATAAGTTAACAAAACTCGAGTTGTATTTAGTGTTTTCACGCGTCAAGTCACGCAACTGCTTATCATCGCTGTAATACTCTTCCTCGTCTATATCTTCGTCGTCATCGTAGAAGTCGTCGTTATCGTCGCAGTCATCGAATTCATTATCATCATAGCAATCGTCGTCATCGCTGGCGATACAGTCGATACCAGTGCAGCCAATTATTAGTGGATCACCTTCTTTGAACACCAGACACTTAGTATTATTACTATTATTATCACTCTGTTGTTTGCTATTGTTGTGACGATTTATAAAATCGCGTTTAGCTTTCTTTAGTATACCAACTAATGGCATACTATCCACTGTTTCCTTCAATTGTGACGACTTAAATGCTTTGTTACTGCAATTATTCGCTATTGCTGCTGCAGTTGTTGTTGCTGTTGCTGTTTGCGAGAACTTTTTATCCTTATTATGCGTATTATTCGCATCTCTATCGTTACTATTACTGCCGCTATTGTTGGCATTCTGTTGCTGCGCTGAGTACACTATTTCTTCGCTACTCTTTTCCTCTAAAATTCTTTTGTTACGAAACGACGCATCATTATGGTAATGATTAGCGCTATTAATGCTAGCATTGTGATTATTATTATTATTATTATTACTCGTACCGTTGATTAGAATTTTGTCGTGAGCGTGCGGTTTTGCGGCCGTCGATAACGATGATGAGGTCGATGATGATTGTGAGAAATTTTTTTGCAACACTTTCGATGATGACAGCGACATATTGTTGTAGTTATTAATTAGTGTAGTCGTGTTCTTGCTTTCGCCTGTATTTCTGATGCTGTTATTGTGATTATTATTATTATTATTGATTGTGATTTGTAAGTTTTTCGCGTTCATCGCCTGATTTGTGTAATTATTGTGATTATTATGATTGTTGTTTAAATTATTATTCATCGCTTTATTGCCAATAATGTTATCTACACTTCCAATTAATTTAGCGCTCAACTCTAACGAGGAAACAAAATAATAAATATACTCTAGTTTAATAAACCTAAATTTTTTAAAAAAAGAAAACAAACAGTCAAAAGTATAACGAAATTTCTTTTTATGGCAAAAAAGTTAATAACATTATTTGCCCACACCATCTCTCACACACTGTGCGATAGTTTTAATTTATTTTGCATGTATCGTATACACTACACTAATACAGTACAACAACAACTACTACTAACAACAGTAACTACTGCTACACACAACTAGTTCATAAAGACATTAACTTTCTTTTCTCTCCAAACACCCCACACACAAACAACTAAACACACCCGTGTTGTTTAACAAACAAAAAAAGATAAATAAAACTACAATATCAAAAGATTTTCTTATGTAAAAATTTTCACACCTACGTGTAATTTTAAACGCTTCAGCAAATAGTTTTTTAGTTAAGAGTTGCACTGCACGTTAGCAAACACAGAGTGAATTGACTTCTCTCTTTCTCTCTTTTAGCTGAAATTACTGCATACTAATAAAACAAGAAAATAAAAATCTGTAATCATTTTTTCGGTTAACTGAGCTGTGATTGAAAGCTAATATTTCAGTTTTTTTGAGTTATGATTAATATAAACTTCTAAACTTACAGCTACTTGTTATATGACACATTTTCACTACAGTATCAATAAAAATGGTTTATCGTTGTGTGTTAACCGTTCATTGCGTCTGAAAATAAATTTTTGATTAAAAAATCTAAAACCCCATTTAACCAATAGAGTCTGCGATGTTTAAAAAAGGAAATTTAATCACACATACACACCCACACCACACACACTCACTCAATATTTTTATGATTAATCGTTCAGTGCTACTCATAACCGAATATGTGTGTGTATGTACTGTTTAACCATACCTTTTTGCACTTTAATTATGAAATTATATCGAAAAAATCTTCAATTAAAACATATTAAGCTAAAGAAAAATAAAATTTAATGACAGCGCATTAAATGTGTACCTCTTCTACGATAATAAATTAAAAAACAAATAATTACAAAATATAATTTAGCGGAATAGTTGTTGTACCAAAAAAAA